>WSXT02163123.1:0-10013 GCA_011762715.2 Neuroterus valhalla | reverse complement strand
ATATATACACACATATATAGGTAGTGTTGTATACGTACAGGAAGTCCCATTGGACCAGGGTCTCCTTTAACCCCTTTTTCACCCTGAAAGAAGAATAAGATTATAAATTTGTAGAGGGTTCAGTCAGGGATTTCGTTTAACAGGACAAAAAAACTTAAGAAAACTGTGAGCAACTTTTCTTATCGGAAGCCTTTTTTCAAATTGTTTATAATTACTGACAATGTCACCCTTGGCTCCATCGTGGCCTCTGTCTCCTTTGATTCCAGGTGGCCCTTGAAGACCCGGAACTCCAGCGGGTCCAGGGGGTCCAGGTGGTCCCATTATCTAAGATGAAGAATTCATACTATCGATATCTCTTTCAGATCATAATTTATCTCTGTTGTCCAACCTGCGCGTGAAACTATACCTTTCCCGGCATGTAAAGTGCGCGAAAAGTGGCCTTTTCCACCCGGAAATGCAGCGGGTGCAAATTGGTTTTTACCCGCTTCTTTAGTCCTGGGCAAAAAACGGTACTTTGTGTCCGCTTTACATGTCCTCAAAGGCAAACTTTAGATGCAGTTCATGGACAAAGAATATCGTTTTTTTCCCTGAATGAATATAAATGATATCTGAAACTCACAACTTCACCCGCGTTGACTTCAAATGTACCATCACCCTGCAAAAAGAGGAAATTACATTTATTCTCTAGTTAATGTTCCATTTTCTTGATATTGTGTTATTAAATATTTCAATTAAGATACCTGTCTTCGTCTCAATTTTTTGTACTTCTGCTCATGTCACGAGTCGTCAACATGGAATAATACAAATTAATATATTAGCGTTTCAGAGTGCTATGCTTCATTTCTGATTATTATAAGAATTATCGGGTTTGTAACTCACCGATTCGCCTTTTTCTCCCTTTTCTCCTTTTTGCCCTGGATAACCCTAATTTTAGGAATAAGAAATGTATACATATATCTCTGAGTTTTTTAAAACAAAAACATCCATTTTATGAATACATACTTACAAGGGGAGTTTGTCATATGTGGAAAATCGATTTCATATACTTTTTTCGGACAATGAGCATTGATTTCCCACAACTGACATCTCGCAGAAGAACCTACACGGAAAGAAATTTTTGACAGCTGCATTCATAGTAGTAGGCCAGCGCAAGCAAGGCATGAAAGCAGCGCAGCAAATTCAATTTTCGAAACACGTCTGTCCTATAAGGTTAGTTTATCCGTTTCTAAGACGACAGTTGCCTACACTGTGAACGTAGCGTTCTCTGACAGGGAGAACAATTAGTCATAAACAGAAGGCGTATTGGAGTACTACAGTTTGGCGCAACGAAGTTGCCTATAAGTGCCGCTATTGTACCAAATTTCTTTCCGTGTAGGGTTTCAACTTTGTTAGAGCTCATTTTCTGACAAGCTAATTTTGAGCCTTCAAAACAATTGAATATAATGCAACTGTTATTAAGGTAGAGCATATTTTTATTATTTCCAATGTTAGCATTGCTCAAAGGCACCAATAATAATCGCAAAAGTCACCATGGGACAAAACACAAGTCACATGGCTCAAGTCTTTATCGAGTTTTTGCCCAGAGTTTGTTAAGTTCACTCATGACATAGTATGGGTGAAGCACGGCTCGTGTACGAATCCCATTGCTGCACCATGGGGAATTGCGAAACGCATTGCAAACTACTTTATGTCAATTTTGCAACCAATCAAGTCGGTTTTAGAGCTGGAATTGCCGATCCGATTTTGAGTCAACAGTTATAATCACGGTGCGAATTTCCTTCGGCCCAATATCGGCCCAACTTTGTTGAAGGTCGTTCGCGATACCGAAGCTGAATCTACTATCAGACCAAAGTTGCCCGTAGTTGACCCGATTCTCAAGCGTGAATATTGAGCTGATGGTCGGGGAATGTAGTCGGCCTAAGGTTGTCATTTCGATATGTCAGCCAATTTTATCATAGGTAGATCGAGACACCAGAATTATAACTTTGTATCGAATCTATTTGTCGGCTGTTAGTTCAACATACTCTTACCAAGTTTGGACCAACAATTATGCCAACTTTGGGCCAAGGCTGCCCGTAGTTGATTCAATCTTGGTTGGGGAATAAGGTTGGACCATAGTTATCATCTCGATCTCTCAGCCGATTTACGACACAGTTGGCCCAACCTTGGGCCGATTGGAAATGCGCACCGTTTTGCGAATTCACGAACGACACTTCTGGAGCCAACTTTATCATAGGTTTATCAATATAGTACAATGATAACTTTATATTGAACCTGTTTGTCGGCTAAAAGTCCAACAATCGACCCAATCTGGAACAACCCGATGTTCACTCTTCAAAATTGGTTCAACTACGGACAACTTCACTCTAATAGTAGATTCGGCGTTAGTATCGCGAACGACCTCCGACAAAGTTGAGCCGATATTAGGCCGAAGGAAATTCGCAGCTTGAGTAGAATTTTTGACCCAAAGTCAGACAGACTGTTTCAGCTATAAAACTGACTAAATTGGTTGCAAAATTGACAAAATAGTTTCAATGCATTTCGCAATTTCCCATAGTGCAACCATGGGATTCGTACACGAGCCGTGCTTAACACTGGGGTAAAACTCATTGAAGACTTGAACCATGGTAATCGTGTTTTGTCAAATGGTGACCATTTCTACGCGGGTGTATATTTGAAATGTGTTTCAGTAAACACCTCACTGCGCTTTTTCATTCGAGAAACCCTTTTTTTCGTGCCTAAATTTGATATGTATATTGTAGATACTATATACGATACAAAAAACATACCGGAGGACCAGGTAAGCCAGGGGGGCCCATGAGTCCCGGTGGGCCAATATCTCCATAATCTCCTTTTTCTCCCTTTGGTCCGGGAACTCCCTGTCAACAGAATATTCAGAACATTCTTCTTTTCAACTTCTTTATGAAAGACAAGAACGATAAAATCTACTTAAAATGTTCATTACGAAGACCTTGTAGCCGTCTTTAATTAGTTGCAAAATTAAAGTCATTATTCAAGTCACACTATGCATACAAAATGTTTTTTTTATATTATTTCTTTATGATTCGAAAAAATAGTCTTACTTACGGGAAATCCAGGAGGACCTTGTATACCAGCTTCTCCATTGACACCATCCAAACCAGGTAAGCCTTGTGGTCCAGAATCACCTTTTGCTCCTAAAAATACAATCAGAATTCCCAGATCAGTAGAGTAAATCTGGTTTCTTATTAATTTTGAATTAGGCGTAATATCTTTCGCGTGAAATCTTATTCACACAGGTGTCAACTTTTGATATCGCCATCAAAGGGAATCTAAAAAAGCAGAATAAAGGAAGTATATATCCATCTAGATATGGATAACTGGATGCAATAAATTAGTTTTACTTCATGAAATCGTGGAAAATGTGGAACTGTATTCGAGCAGAGTTTAATTTATATTATGTGAGATTTGAAAAAAGATCAGAAAAGAATCTACAAATCTCGTACACTATGGAAAATAGCCAAGTAATATAGTAGACTATATCTCCGAGTAAGAATATTATTTGACTGATGTCTTTGTACTTGTACACGTTATACATTTCCGTGAAACTTCCTGCAATATTCCGTCGTAATTCCCATAATTATAGATTATGCCGAATTTAGGGTAATATTCTGTCGCTCTTATGACAATCTCTCATATCCTCTTGTTTCCATTCTAACCACCAGGGCAGGCACGATACAGCCAAAAATTGAATAATTTATTGAACGACCGTCACGAAAAGGCGAAAATCAAAATATCGTTGATATTTTCGTTGATTCGGTGATTTTATGCCTTAAAATCGACGCCGTTTTACATAAGAAGTCAATTCAACGTTGATTGATAAATATTTCATGTTGCCAACATTTTCGTATCTCATCTTTCTTTCTTCCTTCTTTATCTCCGATAATAGCAACAAGTCGAGAAGTCTAAAAAAAATTTGTTCCTAAAAAGTTTCCACAATGCACGCGATTCATGGAATACACAAAAGTTTATATCTTGTTTGAGTTGATTTTAATCATAATTGGAAAGCCGATAGTTGTATCATAACACTATTATGACAACATATTTTGGGGTTGCAAATTGTTTGAATTTGAAAAGGGAAAAATGGAATTTTTTTCCGTGTATCGCCATACCTTTAAAAGTCCCGTAACTGGCAAATGGGATAAATAACCTCATTCATATTTTCATTTGTGCACCGATAGCATAAATTACTGTAGCAATTGACAGCTCATGAATAGCTAAAACATAGAAGAATGCCTACTCCTAATAACATTACAGGCTTAACCATACATAAGGATCAGTTGTGAAAGGAAAAGAAATCAGATATTGGGATGTATGAATAGGATTAGATAGACTGGGATTACTTTCGTTTTCTAATAGGAAGGTTTAATTAGCCCCATTCTAGATATAATATAATGTAATACTGCACATTCCGCGCCAACGCAACGCCCGCTCCATATAATTATCAACTGTAAATGGTTGACTTAAACATTCCTAACGTACATGAGTACAATAACTTTATAATTTGGAAAAAATTACTTTTATTATAGATTCCTTGAATCTCTTTTGGAATATGGATGTAACAAATTCAAGCAGTTTACTTAAACCAAATGGGAAGTTGACGATTCCACGATATAAAAAGGTTTGAAGGTACATTCCGTGTTTCATAGGTTCGTGAAGTGCCATTGGACTACAATTCTGTTACGATAACTGTATTGTAATTTTGGAGTAAGGGTTCGATTCTCCGTGTCCGTGAATTTCGATTATTTTTTCAACTTTCTTCGACAACATTATCTGTATATAGTCCGTCAGCGCGCTGCCAAAAAGTGTGATGATAATATAACGTATGCCCATGAGGTATTCAGCATTTGCGCACATGCGGTGATTAATAGACAAGCAAAATCAGTGCGTCTCCATGGAACTTGTATGAAAAAAATCAATATCTTTTGAAATACGATAGTAAAACATATGCCGATCACACTTCGCAATATTTTAACAAAGTAAACCATGAAAGAACGATCGGCATACGTGTAGCGTGGGACAAAAATGAGATATTTTGTATTATTTTTTAAGTTCTCAGCCAACCTTCACGATTGCCTAAGACCCGCGCTCTACGTATGCCGATCGTTTTTTCATGGTTTACTTTGTCAGAATATAATCGCGCCAAAAAATTGATTTTTTTACACAAGTTCCATGGGGACGCACTGAATTTGCTTGTATAATAATCACTATGTGCGCAGATGCTGAATGCCTCATGGGCATACGTTATATTATCATGACACTTTTTGGCAGCGGTCTGACGGACTAATAGTCCTGGCACCTCGTACAGAGAAAGGTCTTATTTTCATCATTTTAAGTAGATGAAGCGCGTTTTTCTTCAAGAACGTTTCATTGAGAGGCCCTGATACAAATTAAAAATTCGCTAGAAATGGCTGCGCATTTTAGAGAAAAATGCTTGAACAAATTTTACTAGACACAATTCTGAAAAATTCAAAGAAAAAAAAACAGTTTTATCTCCAATAGGTGCAATCATATTACCATTGAAAAAATCCATTTTTTCTTTTACAAAAGAAACTGAAATATTGAATTCTGAAGTTTGTATCTGTACCCGTATTCAGTTTTTTTTTTGGAACACTTCGTTTGTGGTTCAGGCCAAGTTAATAATGCTAGTAAGAATGTTTTAGCACTGGAATTTTGTGTAAATTAAAACAATTTATCTTCTAGCCTTCATAGGTCAACCGGAATCGTATTGATGAATAGCTCGTTTCATGCCCATCCTACGAAAAACTGTCTCAGGATGAATGAGAGGAAACCAAATTCTGGTTTAAATAGAAAGTAAAAAAGTTGAAGTTCTTATAGGTCACGAGCTATATACCACAAAACCGTCGGGCCTTCCCATTCGAAAGACTGCATGCACTGGACTAATTTACTTGCTACGGTATTAAGCATTTTGGTAGAAATCATAAATGTATCCGTAATTGCTTGTAAATACACATTTTTTAATTTTGCATTAAAAACAATTCATTATTCGACCAGTGTTGAAATAATACTCTTCTTACCATAAATTTGGTGGGTGTTTTATATATTTATGTATTGAAACTTACTCCCGGAATATCTGTCGTCGGACGTAAATGTGCAAAAAAATTGACCAATCAAAAATTAAACCAATCTTCGCAATCTTCAGAATTTGATTTTCTACTCTTTTTAAAAAAAGATCGGGTTGCTTTCAAGGGTCATAACTAAGCTGCCACTATAGGAGGTAGAACGTTTTTTTTTTTTAACTTTATCAGACTGCTGTCTAGTTTGATTCTGATGATGGACATTCTGCTCCAAACGCAATTGGGCGGGTCATCCTGCGCAAGCACGATATTCAGAACTGTTTTCAAAATTTTTCCCGGCAGCCGCCGAAGTCGCTTCTAGAAAATTCGGAAGTCGTATCAGAACCTTTTAATAAAGCGTTCTGGCAAATAAGCGCGCTCTACCTACTTAGAACCGTAAAAAAGTACCAGATGCCTAGACTAGGATGTCATATCACAACAAATGGATTTGAAATCAAGAATATCATGTACTGCTATGTGTAAAGGAAAAAAGTACTCCAAATGAGACTCCTCATTTAAAAACAGAAACATAGGAGACGCCACGCCACGCACCTCGCGTTAGTAATGTATCACATAATCGTAATTCAGAATCTACAACATTTTTAGAGGCATACCATTCTATATTTCCGCGACTAAGGATTCAAACAAATTTATTATAGTTGAACGCAATAATAATATTAACGAATACCTACGAAGCAAACTTTTTACATCAGAAAGAATACGCTTTCTAGTCTTTCGTGGAAACACAGAAAAAAACAAAAGATAAAGTTTACATCGATTTCTGGTGAAAGATTCGCTACAACGAACATTAACATTGCCAGAGCCCAAACTTATGTAGCGTTTTCGAAGTTACAACGTCTAAAAATTCTGCACGTGCATCAATTGCTTTTTACTGGGTGCAAGTTGCGTAAAATTAATTCCGAGTTTGTTTACATACATCAATTATGTAGGGTATTTCAGAGAATACTTATAATCAATAAAGATTTTGTATTTTTGTTTTTTTGTAACAGATTCTTCAATCTAATTCAATTTGTCGAAATAAGTTCACTATTGAATCATCCTGAAATTAATCTGAAAAAAATTTTATCTCTTGTTTTTTTCTTGTGAATAAGAAGCTGTTTGCAACATTTAAAAAACATAATCAGCTGCCTCCCAACAAATATGTACATATATAGACAACATTTATTAATTCTTTGTTCTGTCTGCTAATAAGGCATTTGTACTTGTGACGCCACACCAATGTGGCGCCGATATGACTGTCGAGAAAACAAAGACATGCAATGCATGGGGATGACAGTATTTTCTAAATATCTTCGTAGAAAACAGCCTTTACTATAAGTGTTCCAGGATATCAGTTCTCATTTTTCAAGAACTATTCATTGAAATGATAAAATGGATCATTTATTTTACATAAATTTTTGTAATTTATTAAATAGTTCCTAGAAAACAAAAAAATTTCAAAAGGTACACTCAATTATAGCGAGAATGTATTTTTTACGAAGATATTAAAAAACCAAAGTTTAGTCCCATGCGGTCCGAAGCATTTGATGCTTTGTCTTTCCAGCAGCTATCCCGCCGATTGGTCGGCCATATTGAACTAAAAATACCTTATTGCTACAGATTCGAAAAATAAACCTAGTGAAGAGGCGCACAACTAATAGAGCGTAAAGAAGTAACGGAAGAAATGCTACTAATATGTTAATATACTTACATTCTCACTGAAGTATGGCAATTGCCGTGGTGAGCTTGCAAGCCTCAAGCCTCGAGTAGTAGTTATTAGTGATTAGTGGTTCGAATTGACACACAGAAGAGGTAGTGGGTGTTACTCGCTACATAAACACAAATTAGTTACAAGCTACCTAATTCGAAAAAAAAAAATGGTAACAGTGCAGTATAAACATAAAGCTACTACGCTCAGCGGCGATGGTATGACCTTTCATGATTATTTCTACAGATTCCGTACAACACGCTGAACCGTAGAAAAAAGAATTTTTTTTTAACACGCGGGCTTTGATCTTAAATTAAACTGCAACGACACCCATAAAAAAGAGTGTTATTTTAACTCTTGGGTTCGGATAAAATTAGTATACGTCAGAAATAACGAGATGACTCACCGTATATACCCACTCAAAATTATTTCACACGATTGAATCTTCAAAAAAGTATCATAGTAAAAAATAATACTTGAAAATGTTGCACTCATTTTTCAGGAATGTATTTAGATTTAGAAATGAACTTGAATTCAGCAAAAGTCGATCTGAACTTGAGAGAGGTAAATTCGAAATTTAGAATTCAATCATACACTATGCCACTTTTTAAAATTCAGATCTAATTTATTCAAATCCAGATACATTATTGTTGGATTCAAGTTTATCCCCTAGTTCAAGTTCGTTACTGAGACCAATTTCGACTTTTCACGCCAAAGTTACAAACTTAGTGTTAGTATCTTGATGTGTATTAATATATTTTTTATATACCGAATACACTTTTGTTTTGAAAAATCACTACATAGTCGCTCAGCTTAGCTCTGTTAGTTCGATCTGACCTTTAATATTATCCCTTTCATGCCTAGAAGTAGGTTTTTTCAGCCACGGCAAACTTTTACTTGCCTGCAAAGTACTGGTCCCGATCGCTCTATATACAATAATACATGTAAAATACTTACGACTACTCATAATTATATTTTGAAAAATAGTCAAAAGATCAATGTTCTTTTCAAGAAAGACGTGTTATTTGCTGCCACCAACATTTAAGGTTACATTTTTTCTTATTTTGCCCGAGATAAAAGTAAGCGATAGTGCTCGGAAAATCTATTTGCTTTATTTATTTGATAAGCCCATAAAAACGTACGTAATTTGATGAATTTAGTATTTCGACGAAATTTCTAATTGATTTATATAACTTTTCTCCACGTATTTACAAGATATGGCTGGATTATAAGGGATACAGCAATCTATTTTTGGCATGATCCTTACACAAATTTGGAGAAAACCAAATGAAATACAGCAAACAAATTTTTTCCCAATAAAATCGAATTGGTAGACGCATTCTTTTAAAATGCTATTATGCAATGTGCAATTCTAAAACACGAGAAGAGCAAAAGCAAAACAAAAGTGGACCATTTTATCTGCATATAAACATGTAACATATATTATAAAAATCATAGACGAAAAGGCCTCCTGAAGTAATATAGTAAGAAAGCTTATTACATAAAACTTACAGTTAAACAAATAATTCATGCTTTTGCATTTTCTATTAACGAATCTTTTAATGCTGATCTGATGACTGATTCGATAAAAGTTTTGGTCGAGAAACATTCAATTATATTCAATGCGGATGTTATTTTGAATTACACTGTCGTATTATGTCAGTCGATTTAAGCACAAAGCACAACATTCTTAGCGCATAACAGTATTAAAGGGATCTTATACATATGTTTTAGAATCAAAATTTGAGAAAAGCCCTATTTTGGATTCTAAGATTTAGCAAAATAAATTTTGAGTTTAATAACGCAATGGACATATTGAAGAGGGTTATACCGCTATTATATATCGCTACTTCATAAAAGCTTCGTATAAGGATGGAAATGTTCAAACTTGATTTTTTTGCCATTTTTCAGTCTCAACAGTCCGAAAATGAGATTCCTCAAAAGTGCCGGCGCGCGTGAAATAAAAATCCATTCAATGCCAACTTCTTTAATAGGATCAAAACATTTGAGGATGTTAGTTTAAACGAACCACACGCAGGATTGCATTGTGATAATTCGGTGATACATTGAGTAAGGAAGCGTTCATAAACCACGTGGCTCCATTTTGACTGTTTTATACCCCCCTAGGTTTATGAAGTCCACCATAGTTTTTGTCCGAAATTGACCCCCCCCCCCCCCCCCCCCCCCCC
>WSXT02163080.1:0-10014 GCA_011762715.2 Neuroterus valhalla | reverse complement strand
TCCCCTCGCTTCGCTCGGGACAGCAACTCCACACTCGTCAGTAATCTGCGTCATTCGCCACTCGCCATGTAATATACTATTCTTCTCGCACTACTCAAGAAGCAGGTTTGTAGTCTTCCCATGAAGAAATTTACGATTGGGCCAATATTGGCCCAAGATCGGTTGACGTTCTTTGACCGTCGGCAGCCAACCGTCGGCCGTGTATTGGATGATAACAGTAAAAGTGCTTGGGCCAGGCTTGTTTGCCAAAATAGGGCTAAGCTTGTTGGCCAGGATTGAGCCAATCTTGTTTGACAGGGTAGGTCTAGGTTTGTTTGCCAGCATAGGGCCAAGCTTGTTTGGTAGGACTGGGCCAGTCTCGCATGCCTGTCAATTTTCTATACATAATTTTTGGTGGTAAAGAATAAGTAATAAAGCAAAAAAGTTCCACTTTAACTGCGTTTTTCCAGAAAAAAGTATAAGTAAGTGATCAGATAACATGACAAAATATTGTATTTATATCATAGTAACATTCGAGAACTTTTAAGGATGTATTATTTACTTTAAGCATTACGCTCCGCCCTTCCACGCATTATTTTCGAAAGAATGTCTTTTTCTGTTTTTCCGAATTGTGCTACGAAATTCTCCTGAACGAAAATGTGAAAATAACATTAATAATTTACAGTTTTTTCGTTCAAGAATATGTGAAGCGATGTAAATGTATGGATGGTTGAATTTTTTTCATGAAATTATATATCATTTTTAATTATATAAGTTATAGTTCAAGTAGAGAAAAAATAGTTTGAGGATAAATGTGCTAATTATATGTTCTGTTGCTTTTCTCCTGACTCTTTATAAAAAGTGTACATACGTTCTAGAGTTTTGAACAGTTAAAGGGCCCAGAAGTTTTTTTTTTTTGTTTCTCGTAATTATCTACAATTCACATAAAATGATGTATTACTTATGATCAAATATTTCATTCTCCATCAAAATGGAAAGTGAAATTTTGTGTATTCATATATTTCGGTAATGATAAGCTCGTCTGTAATAATTAAAGAAACCTTGACACGAAGAAAGAATACAATTAAGGAAGAAACTTAGAAATTAAACCTAATTAAATTGTATTAAAATAATTACACTTTTGCCATTTGAACTCAAACTGAAAAGTTATATTCATGTCAATAATGCTTGCGATTACATCACCTTGAAAAAAGATCATACGTACAATAAGATTTAAGAAAGGAATACCATGTTAGAAATTTGAGGAGAATTAATTTCTAATTGAGAATCAAATATTTATTGTTATCATCTATTGGGTCTCATAAATGAAATACATTAGTTTATCAAATTTAGTGGTTCAGAATAGAAGGAAGAGGAAAAAAACATTCAACATTTATGAAAATCTCCCATAATTAGAAGAACAAATACAAATTTTCTGTTATCATTTATAAACAAACAAATTCGATACAATTTATTATTATTGATGGCAAAGCATTTTTTGTACTATCAAAAAATTTTCTGATCAATTCTCGTTGGAAATTACTATAAGAATTTCAAGATATAAGGTTTCTAATATTTTTTTTTTACTCTATCAGTCATACGCACCACACTCTGGAAGAATCTCTACTTCACATTCTTCCCACTTCGTAAAAAATGGTTTTGAATTTTTCACCATGTCTTTCAAAACATTGTACTCTTCACGTGGAGGCCATTTACAAAACCATCGGGATCTTCGCTGTACAATCCATGATGAAGGCAGTAGCTCAACTTCTCTGTTTTTTGATGACTTGGGAATAGGTAAAAAGCACAAAAACACGTAACGTGGATTTCCCAATAATCTGTAAAAATAAAATAGATAAGTAATCAAAATATTATTGAGAAAAAATGCAAACAGTTGATGCATACAAACGATTAAAAAAAAAATAATCGGAAAGATCGAATTGATTGTCAAGTACAAATTTCGAAGCTCTTGTTGCGAAAATGTAAGCTTATTTATAAATACAGGCTGGAATCAAACTAAAATTACACCAATTCAATAAAATTCTTGAGTTTTAAGTAGGCAAGCGTATGTAACCTTGATTTTTCGAGACAATGTTATTTGCATTTTCATCCAAATTATCGGAACAGCGCATAAAATACGATTAATTGTTTAAACCTATGGTTCTTGTCGAGCCATTGGTTATTCGCAGGATTCGCAGTTGAACGTTTGAACCAGTTTTGGGTAACCATTCCACAAGGCACTGACGATGGACACGCCAGAGTTTTGACGCGCATTTGCTTTTGTTTCGCAGAGTTTTGTTTCACTGAATGAAAATCGACTGTTGATATTCAAGAAATTATTAAAAATACAATCGCAACGCCCAATAGTTATTTATTATGTCTCCTTATGAAAGAGTGATAAAGTTTTGTGAATTACATAAAAGAAAATTGACAGGTTCAAGTGACGATGACAGTAAGTTATTACGTTTATTATTGTATTATTGTTCTGAATCGGGCCAGCATAGGCACAGTTGTTTTGCGCATGTTGGTCCAACGTAGATTACCAGCATCGGTAGTCGAACGGGCCGACAATTGGGCAAGCATAGGCACATTTGTTTTTCCGATGTTTGTCCAACGTAAATTACCAGCATCGGTAGTCGTACGGGCTCACAATCAGGCCAGCTCAGGTACAGTTGTTTTGCCGGTCTTGGGTCAATTCTGACTGACGACCGTCGTTTGCCAATATTTTTTGTGGGGAGAAGCAAAAATTTAGCAATTAAGAAACTTGAATTCCAGCATTCTCCAATAAGTTATGCTTTCTCTCTTTGAATGTTAAAAGCTGTCTTTAGCTGCACCCACTGACGTGACATCTCGGGACACGCACGTCCACAACTCCGATCGTGATTTAACCAAGCCGACAATGTTGGATCGGTCTTCCTCTCTCCTTGATTCTTGATCTCAAATTAACGAGGCATTGCCACTAGCCGCTGGACAAGTAAATTACGCGAGTTCCTCTGAGATCAGAAGTCGACCTGCTAACGGCCGATCGTTAAGAGACGTTGTCAGAAAAGGGAACTCATTTGTTCGTGGTGAATCTCGAGGATTCCTGATAAAGTAGAAACCAGCTGAGGAAAAAAGGCAAAAGTGGAAAATGAGCATATCTTATTTATCTGTACATGAGATCGTTCAATGATTAACTAGAAGAAACATTATATTCCTTAGCTCCACAAATCACGCATTATGTCATAGATAGCAAATCGTATTCTTCATCACCTTTATTGATTCGCTCCACTAATTGCATGAAACTGCTACCAAACAGACAACAAATTTTTTTACAGATATCTCTGGCAAAAATATAAATGGGTGTTACTCTATCATCAAGCGTAATCGGATATTATTTGATACATAACGGGAACTACGAAGTAGAGTAGATTTGTTTTATCTCTCATTTTAGAGATAATCGTAGAGCAATTTATGATGGACATATTCGAGATGTATTCACTGCAAAGTCTTGTTCTGGGTCTGCACATTATAATACTGTAATTATAACATTTAACATATTTTCAAACAAAGGATGGAAGATGAACCTATGACTTATTATGGATAATTATTACAAAATAAACTTGAGATCGCAAAGCAAATATTTTGAATCTGAAAACAGATTTTCACAAAATTCATAAATTGAGTTCAAGTCACCAAATATATTATTATGAATCCGCAGAAATTGACCTCAGTCATAGCAGCAAAAATGCAGTATTCTAGAATAATAAAGCATCGATTTCCGAAAATTATATATAATAATCTACAAGTGTATGATGTTGAGTTCATGATTTTTCTCGCACTTTCGTTGTTCGCATCTAACGTATTCTTATCGCACCATGAAGCTGGTTCACATGAATGCTCTTGTTGTTTTTTTTATAGTCCAGTGTATTCAAATTTTATTATTGCAATCCATTGGGTAACAAAATTTTTTCACCGTCTTTAGGGTATCATATACGAAGCTTAAATCCAAGTTTTCGACCATGAACCCTTTGCAGGTTTTCCGCCATCTTGAATTAAAGGGTAATTTCTTGTACCGCCTATAACAGTCGTATTTTTAATCTGATGGAAAATTGATACCATTTTGCATGAAAAAAATTAGTTCTTCAAATTAATATATCTGATGTTTTCTCGTCTCGTATTTTGCCTATTTGTTGCCTAAAAATCGATTCTAAAAATAAAAAGAGGGTTGGCAAATTTTACAGATCAACAAGTTTAACTTTTTCGAAGGTAATGTAATAAAATTTGGAAATTTATTGAGGTGTGCATTTTTTGCTCCAAAGGTAATCCTTGCTAATGGAGTGAACAAAAACTTTGATGATACGACCATTTTTGGTCAAATCATGAATAAAAAAAAATATTTAAAATAACTACGAAAATTGCGCTTTGTTTTCAAAAATCGTTTCTTCCAATTAACAAATTTTGGAGAATAAAGAGTTATACCAAATGCTGATAATTTAACTAACTTTTCAAATTACAATAACAGGTAAGTTAAATAAAAATTGTAAAATAATATCCTCATTTAGTCAAGATTCGATGTTTGGGGTCCAAAGTTTTCTGAAGTCTAAGTGCGATTCAGACAGTTTTTTTCATGCTTCATTTTCTCGAAATTCTACGAGTATCATTTTAAATATTATATAATAAATATTCACTTCCGAAAAAAAATTTCTTACAGAGCTCAATAAATTTTCGAATTTTTTTTCTTCTCAGTATATCCATAACTCTTCTACTCAAAATTTTTCGAATCGCGTGGGTTATTTTATAAGTTTTCTTGGGAAAAATCTTGTGCCCATTTGCTAATGTATCATTTTTAAATCCTTCATACTGTGTTCTTATATGCTGAATTTTACAAACAATGTTTCTCCGTCTTTAATATTATCAGCAGCATAATCTATAGCAGCGTAAAATTTTCAAAAAAATATAACTCGAAGTTCAGTACCACATAATTTTTTGGAAAACAAATTTAGATAGATATAGTGAAATGCAACATTGAAATTTTTTGTCATGTTTACAGTAGCGTGGAATCGTTGAAGAAATATAAAGATTTTTTGTGAATTTTTGAAACAAAAAAAACTAAAACTCATCAAGAACCTTGAAACTTCATTACAAATTGCATATTCATAAATTAAAGATTGTGAAGTGGGTAACATGAATCTTACAATTTTAGTAAATAAGTTTTGTTCTCGAATTCCTGTAAAAATGTTCTCACTCTTCATGTTTGAGAATGTTCCATTTATGCTTTCGACAAGCAAAATAAATCATATGGATAATCGTATAAAATTATGATTGAATAATAGTAAATAGTTGAAATGCGAATAAAAAATAATCAAAGTTAAGTTTAAAAACAAGGAGAATTCCAAATAAAAATAACAAATAAAAGATGATCGTTATATAAATCATGCACAGACAAAAATAGTAAAAATTATATTTATTTGAAAGAAATAAAAAAGAAAGGGAAAAAATGTTGAGCTCCATTCCATCAACGAAACTACCGAGTGACGGTGCGCGCAACTTTAAGACGCTACGGTAAGTAAACAATGGCTCATACAGAAAAAAATTAGGGCAAAAATTGAAGAAAATCGTGTGAATCACAACTTTTGTTTTAAAAGTAATGCGACAGCACCGAAATCGAAAAAGATATTTTATCTAAAAAAATTTGCAACCCTCTTTTAATTTTCATAATCAGTTTTTAAGCAACTAATAAGCAGAATAGGAGAGAACATTATTTATACTAATTTGTAGGAATCATTTTACTCATCAGAAGTAGTATCACCTATTTTCTTCATCCAACTAAAAATACGGCTGTTGTACGTGATATAAGTATATGTGTAAAATGGAATAACATTTAATCGATAAGATTTGCAAATCAAAGTTTTTCGTAAGAACCATAAAAATGATGCGCAGAGATTCTTTTGTTTTTTTACTCCAATTTTTTTTACATTGGTTCGTTTTAACTATTGAAAGTTAAGAATTATATCCCGAAATTAAAATTATTCCAAAATGGAAAGTGTGAAATTTGGAAAATAGCACACTTCCCATTCAGAGGGATTTGAAGCTCTATCATTTGCGATTGAAAAACTACCGAGCTTAGAATGCCCTCAAAGTTGCAATGACTTGAATTATTTGTAATTGTGATAATTTTTAATTGAATAAGTTTCAAACGAATGAATGAATTTTTGATTCCGATTTAAATCTTTTCTGATTTGGAGCGTTCAAAATATAAAAGTTTCAGATAATAATTCTGGGAAAAATTATCAGTCTGGAGAAATGAGACCTAAAACTTTCGAAATTCTGAAAATTTTGAATTACCCACGGAATCATGATGTTTTGAATAATCTCAAATCTGGACAATCGCAAATTGAAAGAATGGAAAATTAAGCGTTTCTGACCAAAAGCGTTAAAAATGAAATAATTAGACATTGGAAGTTTTTGAAAATTTATGCTTAGAAGCTTACAAGCCTGCATGCCGCGTATACGAGTTGTCACGACAAAGAATGGACAATAAATTTTTTCAAATGGAAAGCCCACAAAAAGAAAATAATTTACAATCATTAAATATTTGAAATAATTTTTAATAAAATTGAATTAGTTTGAATTGGAATCTGTGAAAAATGGATATTTCTGAATTGACCCTATAGATAAAAAATTTTAAGTTCTGGTAATTTATATTCAAAGTTTGAAAATGCGAAACACGACAGAGTTCTGTAATTTCTACATGTCACGTCGTTTCCAAAACAAAAAACAACTTCGTCACATATAAGGAGCTTATTACATTTTGACTATAGTTTGTATATCAGAAGAAAGGAAGGAGAAATATAGAAACACACGAGTGACATATACTTAACTAACTGTACACACACAGACATATTCTATAGCCTGACCTAACATACAATGTACGCGAAGAACTTCCCTATATACTACGTAGTTGTCACATGCTAAGAATAACAGTCAAAGCGGTCCTTATATATCGAACAAGAAAAATTCTTACCGCTTGTGAGAAATGAGCAGTGCCGGACCTAACATTTTTGGTCGACAAAGTTATATATAATTTTCTTGCTTGAACGTCAGATTTTTTTGTGACGTTTGTCCCTCAAATTTTGTATAATAACGGAGGGAGAAGCTGGAAAGGAAATTTTCATCCTCTTATAAATAATAATAAAAAATTATTGATTGCAAATGACTTTCAATGAAGAAAACTCAACTTTTTTAATTGAAAAATGGTTCTAAATGATCAATTGAAAAAAAGTGCAAGTTTAAATGTTTCTAATCTAAGATTGCTTGAATAATATAATTTTCAGAATCTGTTGATTTATTCTTCGATTTAGGGCATAGGAAATGAAAATTTTAAATTCTATGTCATTCCTTATTAAACTTTGCCATTGGATTATATTCAGAGCTTCCATTTTTCCAAATGGAACAATTAAATTTGTTACCTTGGAAGTTCAGTTTCCATGTTTAATTTGAAAGATTCGATTCAAAATTACTGATTAGAAAAAAACAGTCCAAAGTCGAAACTACAGTTCGAATTCAAAAATCATTAATTAATTTACATTCACCGTTGATTAACTAACATTTTTTTGAAAGCTTAATCTTCGATTTCAAAATCCTCTAATTTTTAATCTTTAAATTTAATTTTTTTAATTTGTAATAGGAAATTCAAAGTGGGAGAATCGAGAAGTACGCACTCGAAACAAGAAGGTATCATAATTGGAGAAAATTATTAATATAATTAATTAAAAGAAAACCTTTAAAATATAAGTTGGACACTTTTTTACTCTAAAAATTTGTAAAATCCCTGGTCAAGAAATAAGTTCACTGTCATTTTCCGTTTCCTCGCAACAGCGGACATCCTGAGAAAAAACTATCTTTCTTTTGAATGAAAGAAATTCTTGAGGATATTCTTTATAAGTCTCACTGACGCACAGTGAGACCAAATCCGAAAAAGCTGATCAAAACCCCCGAAAAATATTTTTTTTCTATACGTTTCTTTGAATGTATTTTCTTAAAGGACAGTTAGGACCATCGAATCCCGGGAATTAAACAAAAGAATTACCAAAAGCTTGCCTAAAGTATCACTTTGAATCTGGTATTTGAGTGCGAAGATTCGTGCGCGTGCAAGGCGCTGAAACACGTGCGTATGCTAATGTGCGTCAGGTAGTGAAGGAAATGTTTGTTTCATTCTGCAAAATGGCTGCGGCACAGGAAGGTATGTAGAATTAACATAAATTATGGACAATTAAAAGATTATTATTACATAGAAAGTAGTTAAGAAAAATGAAAATTTTAAAATGTAATTTTTTGAAGTTGAAAAATCATATTTATGTAAGGATACAAAAAAAGGTTCTCTTTGTTCCACACTAAAAATTGATTAGGCTTGCTCTTCAGACATCAGTTGTTCAAGGGAAACAAGATTTTTTAGCTTCTAGCTGCTATTCTGTCTCCAGTATGATTTCGTATCCAATTTTTGAAGAAATTGAGAATTCTTTGCATCAATATTTCATAATGCATTGATCAATTCTCGACTTTATTTTTATTTCAGATTCAGTTGACAAGCGCGGTATCACGCGGAAGGATCTGTTCTTCCTTTTAAAAGGACACTTAAAATACGAAATAGGTGATCTATAGAATAGTGCAGAAAGAAGTGAGTACTCAAATAGAAGACCATGTTGAGTTAACCGGGAAGCAAAAGACGGCTATACGCACCAATATGAAGAAAATTGAAGTGATATTGAATCCTTTATTTTGTTTGCAAATAAGTCATCTAATATGGCGGGCTAGTTTTCTAAAATAATATATAATTCTAACATTGTTCGATACAAGGGGTTTTGTGAGTTCACTGAATACAAATGGTGGACAAGAATTCTAAAAACTTTGTCTCATAAGTGTATTTTCACTTCATGTTTGTTAAGTCACTACTTACGTGCCTTCCATTAAGTTTTTCTAAAAATGGCAGTTTCAATATAGTACATCAATGAAATAAATGATTCAATTATACAAATGTTATTATTTTGTACATTTCACTAGTCTACATGACGATTGTCAAGTAAAACTCATTTAAAACAAAATAGTATCCTTAATTATATATTTATTGCAGAAAAATAATTATTTCATTGATATACTATACTGAATCTGTTATTTTTAGAAAAACTCAATGAAAGACATGAAGTAGCGCCTTGGTAAACATAAATTAGGAATACGCTTAGTAGAAAATTTTTTTAGAGTTTGTGTGCACCATTTGTATTCAGTGACCTCACAGAACCTCTCACATTAAATAATGCTAGAATTAGATATTATCTTAGGTAACTAGTTCGCCAAATTAGATCCGCATTTTTGTTTTTGAAATTTTCAATACCGGATTCGTTGTTAGGAACCTCTAAAATCTCCTTAGACCAATTTCTAAAAGAATCGAAACTTTATCTAACATACTCGTCCGCCATATTGGATCCGCCATTTTGTTTTTAAAATTTTCGACACTGGATTCGCAATCAGCGATTTCAAAAACCCCCTTACACCAATTTTGAAAAGAATAAAAAATTTATTTAATATACTCGTCCACCATTTTGGATCCGCCATTTTGTTTTTGAAATTTTCGTCACTGGATTCGAAGTCAGCGACCTAGAAAACCCATGAGGAAGAAAATTTGGCCCGATTTTTGTACATTTTACAGTTTTGGCCACCTTTTCGGGATTTGGTCTCACTGTGCGACGCCGCACATTGGAGACGGAATGTTCAAGACCACCTACAGGTCGCAAATCTTAATCGAATCGAACAAAATCTTGAAATAAATGTTTGAAAACGAATTTCAAAGAGACTAGCAAAGCCGAGTTTTCAAAAATAATTTGTTGAAACAAATATTGTGCGCAATGTTTGCTAAATTTTCAATGTGTTGCAAAAATTTTCTAAAACAACACAAACCCTAAACCCATATACCCGTAAACCCATTAACCCTCAACCCATGAGCGCAAAACCCATATAACCATATGCCCCAAACCCATAAACACATAAACCCCTAAACCC
>WSXT02163079.1:0-23977 GCA_011762715.2 Neuroterus valhalla | reverse complement strand
AAACATGCCCCCGATGGCGTGAAGATTCCCCTTCCTACCCCGTATCGCCGTGGACGACTTGACTTACGTGTCACGATCGAAAATCGACCTCCTCCTGGTGGAAGGGAGGCGCATTCCTCATTAGTCTCGTCAACTCTCCCGTGTGGCGGAGTTACACCGGAATACACGTCTCAGGAACTGGGGACGCTTGATCGTAAGATACTTGACACAAACACGAGCAGGAATAGCTCCTTCGCATGGCATCTTCAAGAAGGAAATTCTTCCAACTATTCTGCTAATTCTGAGCTTCATCCCTTTCATTCAAGGGGCTCATCAGAGTTTCCTGTACAGGAGGCCTACGATCCGGAATTTCCCGGCCTCAACGGTCTTCCCTGAGGGATGACGGCCCGTATTCTTCTGAAGTCGATGACATCCTGTGCATTCACGCCTCACCTCTGAGGCTGTCACCGGAAAGAGGGAGGCCCATGATCCCATGATCGAGGCCCATGATCGAGGCCATGAATCTCGACTCATGACACCCAGGCATTCATCAGATTCGGCCCACAATCGGTCGACTAGAAGGGTATTCCATTGGGTCTACTCATTCTCCTTTGAGAATTAGAAAGAGAAGCAGGTGGGACCCTTACTCTTAGGAGTCCTACATCTCCACGCACACCCCTAACTCCTCTTTCATTCGTCTTTGTTGGATCTCACAAACAATCGGCCCTTATCAGGGCCATCAATTGGTTAAAAACGAGGAAACGACCTTTTTTTCTGTTCAACCTTTAGAAGCCCGAACGCGATCATTCCCTCACCTATAACCGAATTCTCCTCGTGCTTTATTTTTATTTTGACTTCCATTCCCAGTGAATTGAAAAGAGAAAAGAAAGAAAAATTGTGCGAAAAGTCGAAGGTAGATTTCGATCCTGCGATAGCATGATTAAATTTGAATTCAGTTTTCAAACCGAACCGGTGTAGTTTTTCAACATCGACCGCTATACAGCAGGGGGGCACAAAGATCTATTTTTCCCATATACACAGTTGCGCAACGACGCTCCACACGGATGTTTTGAGAACTGCAGGGTTTTCTTCAGGGAGTACGAGAATCCGTAGGAAACTTTGCAATCCGAAAAAAATCCGCTTGAAGCGTCAGTTCGCTATTATAAAAATTTTGTATCTCCCTGCTATACAGGTACTCGCAAGTCACAGCCGGCCGCGGCTGAGGCAGCACAAATTAATAAATCACGACCAAAATAACAGAAAGTAGCACATGATTTTTGAGTTTTTCGAATAAATGTATCTTTACTGACATACTGAATTCTAGAACTACACGGAGTCTCGCGGAAATGTAATTTTGTACTTAGTTTTCAGAAGATTTTGATGAAATTGTAGTTTTTTTTTCAAAGTACCCCACAAGTAACTTTACACGTATGTTTGGCACAATTACCACCAACATATTGAGACAAAATTTTCATACATACCTCCAGGAACACACTCCATAAGTATACAGCATATATAAGCACTTTATTACTTACTGAAATTCACTATCCGTGAAGCGTTTATCATAACGCAGCAACACGTTTTTCGCGTTAGGACTCGACTGCTGAAAGTTGACACATGCTCAAGAGGTTACGTAGTTACGGAACCGGTTTCACCTTCTGGTAATTAATGAAGAAGAACCTTCTTCATCGATAACTGCTTTTAAAATGCTGTGAAGAAAAATTTTATTTTTTATTTTTGACCAGCTTTTAGCACGTTCCAGACCACTGTGCGTAGGAAGGACTAATGGCAACCATGAAAATCTTGCCTGCTTCTACAGAGTTTCCAAGTCTCTGTTTGAGTTCGTCAACTCTGAGAGTGCTCTCTCTAGGTTAGTAGAAAACCGATTCCAATCCGTCCTTCTGGATTCCTGGCTCACTTGGGGCCTGCGGGTACAGTAGTTTTGACTCGAACTCTATCTGTGAGTGATCTGAGAGAGTGGGTTCGTCTGAGACTCTCCACCTCTTGATTTTGTCTCTAATACTGCTGATGTAGAGAGTGATGTCGGTGACATCCTCTCTGATAACATTTTGAAATTTCAGGGGGTATCCAGGTCAGTCGTTATCAGATATTTCAATAGGTCGTTTCCATTTCTGTTGGTGTCCGAACTACCCCACAGGATATGGTGGGAGTTGGCGTCGCACCCTATCAGGAGCGGGAGACCCCACCTTGCATTATCTCACTAGTAAACGGTCTTCCTCTGGAGGATTGATTTCACCGTCGTATGGAAAGTAGGCCAATCCCACGACTAGCTTCCCAATTCTTCTTGGCTATGTGGCCATAACCATCACATCCCTAGAGCATAGTTCCAGCAGCAGGAGAACGTGTTCTCTGTTCGCCAGTATGTACGCCCTTGTTTTGGTCGCCATGCTCCTCTGCAGAACCGCAAAGGCTAAGCCTACAAGTGCGTTCTATTGGCAAAGAAAACATCCACCGCAAGCAAATGGGCGCTGCTGTATCAAAGAAAAAAAAACATGTCTGCCTATGGGGAACGTCATGCATGTGATTAGAATTAGTCTTAACACGTTTATTTAAGAATAGTATGATTTAAATGTGCTAAAAATATTGCTACTTCCTCTAAAAACATTGTGTGAGTATATTGTTGCAACGCCGTCTTCCAGAAACATGATCGGAGGTGAAAGAGCGATCAATTCTGCTTTTATAGTCGTGTGTGGAACGACTTTCAAAGGTGAAGATAGGATTGAAATATTTTCACTGTGCTTACGTACAAGTGGGTTAGCCTCAGAGCCACACACAATTACAGGAAAAATGTCGATATTTCGTAATAAAAATAACAACAGCGAGATAAATAAACAAGTGTCGGTCACTGTTATGGACTGCACTTGTAAAGCTGGCACGAGCCACACAGCAAGCACATTGTGGCTACTCTGTTGTATTGCAACAGGTATGTGAAATTCGGAACGTTCATCGACAACAATGCTATCTCCGATAAGATTTTTCACAGTAACAGCACCGCTGCCAAATTTCGGCACTTTATGGAAACTCAAATTAGTATTGATATTTTTTTTTTGGGTAACAATTGACAACACAGCACACACTTCCTTTGCAAGTATCGTTTCCCTTTCTATGGTTCGAGGGGAATTCCATTTTGAAGATTATATATGCACTTAATAAACTTTTTATGTATCCCTCACTGATAAAACTGACACAAAGTTAATAAATATCGCGTTATTTGAGTGCAACACGCATGTAAGCAATTCTACGTGTGCCCCATAGGCGGCCATGTTGGTTAGTTCGCTCAAAGGCCATCAGGTCTCGCATCGCAAGTTTGAATTCCCAATTATACTTGCGAGCGAAATGACTGTCCACTCCGGAAGGAGCGTCTTAGAGTCTTCTCGTTCGATCTGCATCTATATTGAAGATGCAACGCTTCATTACAGTGTATTACAGCACAACAAGGAGCTGTCTAGGACTCCCTGCTGTTTTATCCTGAGGTCGCTCGTGTCTGACGATCCACCAGGGCGATGTCTTTAGTGAGGGGCTGTATACCTCCAATTCCCCGAAAGACCCCAGACGGGTCCTATGGTTTTCCCGGAATCCACACCGTAACATTAAGTCTCTTATGATGCAATTCAACTATACCCACACTAAGGTTGGCACCTTCCTAGGGCTTTCTCTCGACTACAAGATTCAGTAGCCAAGCTTTGGCCGTAGGGTCGGCAGCAAAAATTACAAAGATCCCTTCCTGCAGAGAAGGTCTTCAACTTAGGCCACTGATTTGGAGGCACTCTCTTGAGCGCCCCCAGAGTGGCCTTCCTAGAGGTCTCGAACTTCTCAGCTGTGTATCATGGTATCTTGCGAACCCATCCGTCTCTCTGTTATCCCTTCCAGTGATGGACCTAACACACGTCATTCTTTTCACGGTGGATCTCTACAAACGTCGTTAGCTTGAATTCAAATTTGCTCTCGTCCCTTTAAGCATTAGACATGAAATAGATCATGAAAATTTTTTAGGATGCTATATGTGAGACGTTTGAGAAGTTGGAAGAAGCAGCTGCTACAAAAAGCTCTAATTCCGTTATTTTGGAGAGCCCTTTAATCTTTTCGAATTGAAATGTGTGCAATAAATGTAATTATTTTTGTTAATTGTATGTACTGCAAAGAGTTTGTGAATAATGAATATGTAATTTGAAAGGTAAAAAAAAACCGCGTATTTATCAAACTGCGTTTGATTATTTTTTTACACTTCAGTTTTATCCAGATATTATTTACATTCAATTTATAAATAGATGGATACAAATTTCGCATGCTTTCTGCATTGCTCACAATGTGTGTGAACTTCTACTTCCTCCCAACTTTGGATATTTCCGGTCATCGTTGGATTGGTTTCAAAATCCAAAATATTTCTCGCTGTTGTTCTTTTCAACGCTGAGCTTCTATAAACGTCGTTTGATTGAATTAAAATTATGAGCATTAGATATTCGAGAGAGACAACACGTAATACTTCAGACCCAGGAATTTTGACGAATCAGAAATCGTCCACCTAGAAATATGATGTCTCAGTCGATATTGCAGGGTTCTACATTCCTCATAACATTAGATGGATAACAATATACTTCTATGTGATATGAGATCGATATTTCTAGAAGCTTTGAGAATCCCTTGGCTTACATAGGCTAACTGTTACTGGTAGTTTCAAGATCTCAGGGGAAATCCCTGATCTCAAGAGCGCCATCTGCATGAACAGCTCGTAGTCGACTCGGTCGGTAAAACAGGGACCCACTTATTGTCCGAGTAAAGAATATACGTCAGTGCTCCACTTAACGGACTCGGCCCCACCAAATGACTGGTGGCACCATATGTCGGTAACAGTTGGAACTATGTAGAGGGTACAATTACCGGCTGTCAATGAGTTGCTGGCACTGTTTTACCAATATTCAGTCTAGAACAGAATCGAGCAGTCACGGGCTGTCGATAAGTTTCCAGTTACTATTTTATCGACTGAGGTGCCCCCGAAGCCCCCTTGCTATACTACTTTCTTTCTTATAGTTTACATCGATAACAATAGAATTTCGATTACAATACGAATGTAAAAAAATTCATAGAAATGTATCATGTATTCACAATTACAATAATAACTGTTAATGGCATGACATGGTACTCTCATCAAAGATATTATAGACATAGATGCGGGAAGAGGAGCCGAGTGGGGGAACCTGTCATTATTGTGCTAGGAGAATTGTAGCAGGCGTTTTCGACGATAATCCTAGCCCTCCCCCCGTTACCCCTACTCTCCAACGGTTGGCGGTGCCAACAAATTAAAGGCTAGGGTGATGAATGATTTTCTGTGGATGATGTAGTTTCCGGAAAATATCTAGGAATATAGGATGGTACGATATGTCTGATGGTACATATTATTAAATAAAATGTAAATATCACGATTTTATTATTCGATAAACAGATAATTATTTATTATAGTTGAAAAATTGCTAACTTTTACGCAGGAATATTTTTGAACATAGATACATTCTAAAATACTTGTTTTGCATCTTTCAGATTCTTCAAAAGTTATCTTTGATAGAATATCTTTGTTGATAGCTTGCATGATTCTTTACATTATGCACATGAATCATGAGATGAATATATGAATTTATGATTACCTAGTGTAGGGTATACATTAGAAAATGTTTTTCCTCTTTTCCAGCTTGTCACAGATTCAAGTTATTGACAGAATGAGTGAATGAGGTGAAAAGTGTTTCGTGTACACGGGCGATCAGGTAAAGATTGCGAGACTGTTCAATTGCTTCTCCACTTTTCAGCTTTTGAAACTTTGGCAAGCTATCAACCTTCTTTTACGACTACATGGTCCTACTATCCCATTTATCAATAGGTTTCCATCTTGGGAAAACCACTCGTTAGGCTCATTGCAGCTAGATTCTGCAGGTGAGGGACTACGCGACGGGCAGTCATCTTTCTCTCAATAGATACCTGGATTCTCTTTCCCTTCCCGTGGACGGTACCACTCAGCTGCCGAGAATCCGTCCCATAATCCCTTAATCTCCCAAATTACGATTGGTCACTTTTTGCGTGATCGAAGCTAAACCGGAACTTCTAGTGCAGTTGATGTACACGACCCGTCAGCACGTTAGTATGTTGAAATCGTTGAATGTCAACATCGGTGACGAAGTAGTGATACGTCTTATCGAGCGCGCTCTACCGTATAGCGAAGCCTTTAGACGGGTAGATCGTTTGTCGAGCGACAAGGTTGCCAAATTGGATGATTTGTATAAATTCATTGAAGGTACCATTTTCAAACTCCGACAAATGAACCATATGCTTCAGAATCCACGTGCGGCAAAAAAGAGGCCGGGAGAAAACGAATTTCTTCCGCATTCCAAATATTTGAAAACCGGGACGCGCACTCGTCACCACGTCCGGCACTTCAAGTAACGGTTGCATCAAATGTGATCAACCCCATCGGCTTTGCAAGTGCTCAGCTTTTAAAGAGCTCAGACTCAGTGAAAAATACCGCCTTGTCAATGACAACAAATTGTGTCGGAACTGTCTGTACGTTCACACATCCTCTTGCGACAGCCAAAAGAGATGTAGGGAACAGGGATGCAACAAGGCTCATCACACGTTGTTCCATTCCCACAAAAATAAAAAAATCCTGATTTATCAGAGAAAGGTCAAGCATGACTAGTATCGACTCAATCACTCGCGTCGAATGCGTATTTTTCCTATTCTCAGTTCATGGCGTCCGCCGTCTTGAGATTTGGGACTCATCAAGGAGATAGTCTCATGGCACGCACATTATTAGATTCTTGTTCAAACGCGAATTTGATGACTCAGAATTTCCTCACTCGCTTACAGTTGCCAACTAAGCAATGTTTTGTGAATATCGGAGCAGCTGACGATGCGAGCACTGTTTCGGAAAGATACACTGCCATCTTACCATCAAGCCATCTTTTTTTCAACTTATAATAATACAGAATATCAATTAAATTTCTTGATCGTACCTAAAATAGTTTCGTTTTGTTGGATAGTCGCTGGCGCTTCGATGCCCAACGGGTCTCTTAACGCAGTTTCGTGCAACGTCGTGAACCTGGATCAGCTGTTAGAGAGATTCCTAACCGTCGAAGATCTTGACTATCGACCTGTCAAGTTCGCGATGACGTGATCTGCGAGGAATATTACATACGAACTACTACTAGGGACGAATCAGGTCGTTACGCCGTTCGACTGCCATTTCGGCCCGGCAAATTTGAACTAGGTTCATCCAAGCAGCGAGCGTTGCAGCAATTCCATGCGTTAGAGAGGAAATTCAAGGCGAACCCTGCTTTCCAAGCTGAGTATGAGAAGGTCAATGGTTACTGCAGCTGGGCCATATGACGCTGTGCGAGGACGACGAGGATGGTTACTACATATCCCATCACGCGGTCATCAAGGAGTCGAGTGATACCACTAAATGTAGGGTAGTTTTCGATGCGTCCGCAAAAACCTCTACCGGCTCTCATTGAACGATGCTTTGCTGACAGGGCCCACTATTCAGGAGAACCTTCGACAGCAAATTTAGCGTTTCAGAACACATCCGTTTGTGATGACTGTAGACATCGAGAAAATGTACTGACAGGTCTGGGTTCATCCGGGAGACCGGAAGTTCCAGAAGATGTGGTGGTATTACGAGGGCAAGATCAGGACATTCATGCTAAACACCGTGACCCTTGAGCCTCAATGCTCCTCCGCCGCGACTTCTATGTCGATGATGCCGAGGAGGGTTCGTCATTCAGAAATGGTCATTTAATCATACTTCAGCGTTAGAAAACATCGACAAGAAAATCTTTGACTTAGATTGCGGAATCCAAGGGAATCCAATAAAAAAGGCTCTTGGGATCGTCTGGGATTATCAACGAGATATCTTTACGTACTTAGTGAACCCCGCGGATTCTCAACTCGTATCCACTAAAAGAAAACTTTTGTCCCAAATATCAAAGATTTTCGATCCCTTAGGTTTGATTGGACCTTTAACACTAACTATTCAGAGGCGATTGCCATACCGAGACTTTTACGATGCGCAAACCCAATCTCTACCGAAGTACACGGGTTTTCCGATACCTCCATGATTGGTTACGGTAGTTGTTTATTCATTCGTTCTGCTGATGCGTTAGGAAACGTTACTATAAGGCTAGCTCGTAGTAAGAATAAAGGCCCGTCATTAAGTCAACACACGATTCCTCGACTAGAATTGGCCGGAGCTTCGCTTCTAAAGGGGCTATACGTCGAGGCAAAAGATAAGCTGTTCTCTCCAGTCGAGCGGGTAGTTTTCTGGACAGACTCTACGATTGTTCTTTGTTGGTTAAAAAGGCTCCTCATTCATTACGAACATACGAAGCCCATCGAGTAGCTGACATCCAAAAATTGGGTGATGAGGTCGAGTGGACACATATCGGTTCAAAGGACAATCAGGCTGATCCACTGTCACGAGGACAGTTGCCGCTCGATCTCGTGCATAATGTTCTTTGGGAAGCAGGTCCTGAATGGCCATACCTATCCGATGAGCACTGGCCTCAGTCGCCGAGATCCCTTCCAAACAACCTGCCAAATTCAAAGGAAGGAACTGTTCTAACCCCCAACGTGTCGAGCGGTAGCATCTACGCGCGATTTTCAGATTACGGCTGCCTCATTAGGACGATCGCATATCTCCTACGTTGGAAAAGGAAGGGAACACCTCAAAGCGACTCAGAGGATACGGGTAGGTCGAAGCGGGGCGTGCGTTACTTATCGCAGTCCGAAATCGTGAATTCGGAACGTATCATTTTCCTTATGATTCAACGTGACAGTTTCAATCCCGAAATTAAATTCCTTCAATCCGCGCAAAGGCGAAATCCCGAAAAAATCAAGGGTTCGTTCGAGGGTTGAACTAAGTTTGACGAACTTAGTCCGTTCCTGGACGACGAAGATCTGTTTAGAGTAGGCGGTCGATTAAAAAGGTCGGATCTGCTCTTTAATCGAAAACATCCGGCATTGCTTCCTAGCAATCACCATGTTTCCGATCTGATAATCCGCGATGCGCATGAGCGGAATCTCCATGGCGAGGTCAAATCTACACTCTATGCCGTACGCGAAAGATTTTTGATCCTCAACGGAAGAAACCAGGTCCGACACATTCTCCTTCGATGCGTCCCGTGTATCCGTCAAAAACCGAAACTCGCACACGCAAAAATGGCGGATCTACCGGAGCCCAGCGTCGTCGCAGCGCCTCCATTTAGCCGCACGGGAGTTGACTTCTTTTGTCCGATCTTGATCAAGAAAAAGAAAGAGCAAAATCGAAATTTCATCAAGGCTTACGGGTGCGTGCTTGTATGCATGGCTTCTGAAGCAGTCCATACAGAGGTAGCTTCCGATCTTTCCACCGAAGCCTTTTTGGCGTGTTTTAGTCGATTTACGAATACGCGCAGTACACCTCAGCGAGTGTACTCCGACAACGGCACAAACTTCGTAGAAGCTAACAACGAACTCCGAAAAATTTACGATTTGCACGTGACGTCGGCATTTAAAGACGCTATTCAAGATTACGCCGCGTCTAAACGCATCGAGTGGAACTTTAATCCACCCCTCTCTCCGCACTTCGGCGGATTGTGGGAGGCTGCGGTTAAGAGTTTTAAACATTATCTCAATCGCGTCATGAAAGATCGAAAGTTCACGTACGAACAATTGGATACACAGCTGAAACAAATAGCAGCCATACTAAATTCACGGCCGCTGTATCACATCCCTGCGGTTCCGAACGATGCGCTAGCAATAACACCCGCGCACCTCCTAATTGGTGGCCCATTCAATTTCTTACGCGAGCCTAATTTTGTTTCAGTTCCTGACAATCGCCTAAGCACCTATCAAGTCATCACGAAGGCCAGGCAAGACTTCTGGGAGAAGTGGGATGAGGAGTATCTCCACGAGCTCCAAACTCGCCAAAAATGGTTGACTTCGAGCACGACAATAACAACCGGGTCTGTAGTTGTGCTGATGGAGGACAATCCTGCGTCCGCGAGATGGCCGCTAGGTGTGGTCGTCAAGGTTCACCCTGGGAGCGATGGCATTGCTAGGGTAGCAACCGTCAAAACAGCATCAGGAGTCTAAAGACGAAACATCACTCGGCTCTGTGTTTTACCGATAGGTCAGGGCGAGGCGCTCCCGTCAGAATCTCAACGTCACCCCCCAGAAGCTCAAGAACCACGCTGAGAGAACGGTTCTTGGGACGTGATACCTAGTCCGGAAAACTGGGTTCCTGGCAAACTTTGAGATTCTGACCCTTAGATAGCATTTACACTAAAACAAGTGATGCAATAATAGACTATGACCCTTGATGGTCTCATTTAGGTTAAGCTCTTGTTCATTAGGATTAAAATAGTTACTCTGTTCAAGTTTAGTTCCTTGCGTATTTAGTCAAATTAAACACCCGGTTGTGATAACGATGCTAATCAACGAGGCAGTCCCTCCAACGGAAACTGACCTTGCTCACGGTTTGACTGACTCAACCGAAGATTACATTGAACTTCGTTGTATGCATATATAATTAATATATGATCAATAGGTTAAGTCTAACCCTGCTCCACTGTTGTGATTCACACTAGTCTCGTAGCCACGGCTGGCAGTATGTTACGTCGTAATATTCGATAAATGCAAACCGTGCATTTTTTGGTGAATTGAATTTATTGGCGCCAACGCGCGCAACGTATGTATGGTGGCAGCACCTCCCGGCTTGCGTGCGAGCCGTGCATGGAAAGTCCCGGGTTTGCGGTCGGCCGGCAGTAGTCGACTACTCGCGACAGGTGCGCTTCTTTTACGATCTCTTTTCCGTACCCACGTACGATCTTTTTTCCGTACCCACGTACGGAATATCCCTGTACTCACGTATAATCTATCTTATCCGTACCCACGTTCGGTAGTGCATCCTTGCACTTCACAAAACCTCCACACACGTCGAAATCAACTGTGTGCACTCACTGTGCAGTGTGAATGTTCTCTGCCACAACGTGGCCGTGTGTTCGCACTCGCGGCTTTTTTCTCGCGTGGCGTCTTTCGCTTTCTGTCCTTTCTTCAAATGTAATTTCTCTGTGCGTGTGTCAATAAAAGGGGTTTTTTTATGCCTTAGGGCTTTTTCCCTAAAACAGTGTTTCTATCAGTCTTAACCTTGATCCCCTTTATTGAATCAGTGTTCAATTTTTACAAATTTAACAAAATAGAAATTTCTTGTACTAGGTTGCCTTGGATCTCAGCCAAGCAGCACGATACTTTTCATCTATTATCATACAACGAGCGGGTTGTCGGGCCTTTTTGTAAATGAAGCGTATTTGAAGCATATTCCATTGATTGTATTTCGTAAATTTTCTATTAGTTTTTTCGTGTTTTATTCACGATTTCAAAAATGTAAATGTGAAATTGAATGTAACCGCAATCTCTCTCACTTCCTCTCATTACCATTGAGTAAGCATGCCAAGAAAGTCACACTGAAAAATTAATATGGTCTGCCCGACGATGTGATATCATTATTTCTTGTTGCTTGTAATTTGTCGATATTCGTCAATAGACTATTCAAACGCAGAAATATTTTTTGAAATATTTCATTAATTCTTTCACAAGATAACATACTTAATCAAAGCGATGTTGTGCTTCTTTGGCGTTGATTCACCTGAGTGAAGGATAATTTGAAAACAGAGGTGTTGTTGTTTCATGAAATACTTCAGAGAAGAATTTATTTGTGTCTGGAGCATGTCATGAAATAGCAACACATCTGTTTCCAATATAACATATATGTAACATTACATTTGAATGAAAACGGTAAATAAGGATGTTATTAGGAATCCACTAAATAAAATACAAAATTTATTTTAAATGTGTAGGAAAAATTTATTGTGCAGCAAAAATTTTCTGTGGAAAATTATTTGTGTTGGAAAAGTTGTGTAGGAAATGTTTCGCGTAGGAAAAGTTTGCGTAGGAAATATTTAGTGTAGGGAAAGTTTGTGTAGTGAGAAATTTGTGTTGGGAAAGTATTAGACCTAACGTTCTAAAATATTCACTATTTATTTTTCTGTAGGAAAAAAATAGCCGGTACACTTTGTGCAGGAACTATTTTGTAAAGGAAAAGTTTGTTTAGGAAGTGTGTTTTTACAAAAAATCTTTCTTGGTTGAAAATTCAAAATTTTGGTTTACATTCTTTTTCCCTCTTTCTCAAAAAAATCTGTGTTTTTGTTCAAAAATTTATCTCGCATTGAAAATTTATATTTTTGCGTTAAGTGTCAAACTGTTCTGTGGAATACTTGTTTTTTTCGACACGATGATGCAACTGTTTGGTTATAATTTCGTGATTTTTCGTTTTGAATTTTACGATTTGGGTAGTCTTTTTTTTTTCTTTTTCGACTAACTAACCTTCTTCGATTTGAAATTTCACTTTTCCATGGAAAATTTGTATTCCTGGTTTGAAAATCCATCTCCATTGGTCCAAAATGTAACTGGTTGATTGAAAACCACTCTGTCTTTGTTAACGATTCAACGCGAAATTAATATTTTTTCTTGTTGAAAATTTATTTTGTTAGGGTTATGGTTATTTGAAATCATTGAAAACTTCTTGATTCCACGGTTAATTCCAACTCTTTAGATTTTTACAATTATTAGTCCATTTTCTTCAATTCTGAATCAAGAGTTTCAATTTTATGTTCATATTGTCAAACTTTGAGCGCGAAATCGTCTCTTCTTGAACACTTCATAAGTTCGGAATTATAAGAAGTTAGTCCATTTGGGAAAGTATCATTTCCGGGAATTGTAATCTGAAATTATTCGGTCCTAAACGCTTTGATTCAGAAATGATATAATTTCAATTACTTTAATTTAAAAATTATTTTCTGTTCAAAAATATTCAAGTTTCAAAAACTTCGAATTTCAAAATGCCTGTTTGTATTTTCAGAGTATTGTTGTTCGGAATTTTCGAATAGTTAATCTGAGAGTTTTTAATTCTGGACATTGCAAATATATAAGCATTCCAAACTGTTTATTCCAAAACTTTTTGAATTCCAAATTATAAAACTTCAAATCCTATTGTTTGAAAAGTGTACTATCTTCGAAAATTCGAATTTTGATTCTGATAATGGAAATTCTGAATTCTTGAGTTAGGAAAAACTTACAATTAATATAATTTTAGTATCATTTTAAGAACTTTGACTGCAAAATAGTTTATTTCAAAACACTTTTGATTTTCGAATTAATCAATTTAAAAACATGCTGAAATTCAAGAAGTTTATTGAGAGAAAAAAATCAAATCTCCTTTCAACGTCCAAAATTAAAGGTAATATTTTGTTTTTGAAGTTTCAATAGGTATATCCGAAGGTATTTGTCCAAATTTTCAGTCATTGGATTCTTGGTTGAATTTTTTTTTCGATATCCAGGAGTTGCAGATATTAACATTATTCATGTAAATGATAAATCAGTATAGCTTCAATTTCAATTGAAATTGGACAGTTTTTAAAAGGCACTTCCAATGATTGGATCAAAACAATTTGAAGAAAAAAAAAACAGGAGAAAAGAAACAGAGAAATCTCCGTGAACCACCTTTATGTCATGCTTACAGAAGACTGCAAAAACATGAAGATTATTATTAGCAATTAATTTATTCCAGAGAATTAGATGTATAATTGATTTGAATATTATTTGTATTGTATTTATATAATATATAATGAAACAGTGTATCATACCAAAATTTTCTTTTGCAATTTAATCTTCAGCTTAAATTTAATTCTTATATCTCATTTTATTGGAATTCCTGATAGTACAAAAATGTCCAAAAAGTACTAAGATTTCCAAGATCTCAACTTGGGACAAAACAGGAGACACCTCGCTGTGATGCATCATAATGTAGCCAACTTTGAGAATCCTGATCACTCTCAAAGATCCTTACGTTATAAGTATTCTTCTGTGAGCATGATGTTTCCCAATGATTTTATTGATATTAGGTCAAGTCAAAACGCTATGACATTCACGTAACTTTAAACTCGTTTTTATGTCCAGAGAAGTCAAGAAGCATGTAGAAGATCTTATGAGGCAACATTCAGAGACCAAAGAAGAATTTAAAGACATAGGGGAAAAGCGGCTAATGCGGCGCGGCGGGTAATGCGCCGCGGTCGCTGTTACCCGAATTCACGCATTTCAAACGAGTGAGGTTAGGTTCAGTATATGCATTTATGTATACAATTTTGTATAGAGAAAGAATGAGAGGAATAGGGTTAATTATTCAATTTTTGAGATGGAAAGTCTGTTTTTGAGTGTTTCCTTTTTCCTAATCTATTCTGACACTTGTTAAAAAACCATTACTGCTTGTAGAATTTTTCTCCAAACGTATTAGAAAATTGTTATTATTGATCTCTCGACTTTTTCGAAGAATTTTATGTATCACAAGTATGTAAAGTTTGTTAATATTCGCAGAAAAAAGTCTTATTTCGATACGATACACAAGCGGATAATGTGGCGCGGACGGCCATTTTGATGGTAAAATGTAGAAATGCTGTGTATTTTATGTTCATAGCTCGGTCCATAGTTTTGGACGCTAATTACTTGTGAAAAATAACCTCTAATTGGAAATGAGCATTGCAAATGAACATAAATATCTGATTTTACTGAAATTGTGCGTTTGATTGTTAGAGAATGTTTTCTTATATTGTCAAACAGATCAACTTAATAGTGCGCGCCGCATTACCCGACAGGTAGTGTAAGTTGACGCACGTGGACTTTTTCAGGAGGCTTAATGATTGAGTATTATTATGGATATAGATTTAATTTACCTTATAAATAAAGCAAAGCTAAGATATCAATATATGTTTTACATATTTCAAAATTGCATTATTGATTATATTTCTCTTTTTATAATTTGTTAAATGTTATGCGCGCCACAATAGCTGCTTCTCCCCTAAGAAGAATTTTACAAGAACAGTCTCAAACAAGTTTTGGCGACCTGAGCATCTCTGAAAAATTACTTGCGCCTCTAGGCGGATTTCCCTTACAGACGGAAGAACAGTTCCGGAATCTTGAATAAGAAGATAATCGAAAATTACGGAAGACTGTGGGAAGAATATCAATGGATCATCAAATTTTTTTCTACACAATCCTTTCTTGTTAGTAGCGTCAAATCTTTTGAGTTCTACAATTCTCAAAGGAACTCTTCTAAGTGATCTTTACTTTTGGAACTTGCATGATATCTGCAATAATACTTTGATCAAATTTCACTTCACGATAAAGTAACGTAAGCTTTGATGAGGAAAACGAGCAGATTTTCGTAACGTAATCGATTTAAAAAATTTTTTATTTGAATAAACTATTAGTCTTGAAACCAAAAATGACGTACCGTGATGTCTAGAACACGACGAGGTGGTCCCATACTATTCTCACGGAGGTTTATAGGATTCAATAACTCTCATTTCTTATTTCTTAGTATCGCTATTTGGTTAACAAGGGCGCAGCAAAATTTAGAGATTTTCTCAGCATTCCTTTGAAGCTAACTATGAGTGACGAACTAGCCACTCATTTCACATGGCCAGGTGACAAAACGCGTATAGCGTTCGGAGACACTAGAGTCTCTAATGTTTACAGTATGTTTTCCCTCTTTTATTTAGATGATGTATGAGATATTAAAAATTCCTTAAGTAATCTTTACATTTTTTTTTAGCGGCTGACAAAAAGTATCCTTGCTTTCCGGGCCCACGAGATATCAGCGAATATACGACGGAGGTGAAGAAGGTTTTTCGAACAACGAAGCAGAGATTTCGGTACAACACGAAGAAAATCCACGGTCGTGATGCCGAAACTGCAAAGGGACGGGAAGGAGAAGGAAGATCCACTCGAGAGGAAATCGAAGCAAGATTTAATCTACTGGAGGGAAAATAAAATATGGATTATGATGGCGATGGGAGAATTTTGTTGGCATTGAGGAAAACAGGTGTCGTGGGACCTCCGGTAGGAAAGAAGTTCCGAATATGTTTATACTAACGTAATTTCTCTTAAGCACGTGCTAAGAAGAAAGGACGTAAGTAAGTATGAACATATTTGAAAGTTCGTTCCTACCGGGTGTTCCAAGGCACTCCTTGTTTTCTTTCTATTTAATATTTTTGTACAGTGTGGAATGAGAAAACAACGTCAATGTATATCAGGACAAAAAGAGAAAGATAGGCGTACAGTTCTTACCATATGCATACACTATATATGATGTTAAAATATTTTAGATATGACCACAGAGACAAATCACATAAAAGGCCATGACCATATTAGAGTGCCGAACATAGAGTTAAACAATTGTTATGTCAATTCATAAACAGAACCCTGCATCCTCACCGTTGAAAGTGTGAAAAAAATTAGCAACAAAGTTGGAAGCGAAAATGACATCTGGGACTGATAAGATACCCAGCTTCTTAGTAAAAGATTGTGCGGATGCATTTTCTGAACCTCTGAATTTCACTCTTAACCTAGCTCTCGAGTCAGGCGAAATCCCGCGAATGTGAGAAGCAACAAGAGTAGTTCCTATTAAATCTGGTAACAAAGCGGTGGTAGAAAATTACAGACCAATAGCCATAATATGCAACTTTGAGAAGGTCTTCGAATTATCAGTGAAGGAGGATATACAAAGATACATAGCACCCTTCTTTTCCGAATTTAACACAGATTTCTACCTAAACGCTCATGTATAAATAATCTAACATGCTTTACTGAAACTATAAACAGAGCTCTACAGCAAGGGTATCAAGTTGATGTTATGTTCACTGACCTATCGAAGGCCTTCGATAAAATTGATCACGCACTAACAACAAAAAAGCTTTTATCGACTAACTTACCGGTTAATCCTGTGTCACTTCTTATTGATTATTTGTCCGGCAGAGAGCATAGGTTCCAATATAGGAACATTGAATTTGAAACCAATACTCCGTTGTCAGGGGTTCCTCAAGGATCAGCACTTGGAGCGTCTATCTTATTACTTATGTAAATGATGTGGTAGATAATATCGAATCATATATATTAATCTTTGCCGATGCGATCAAGATTTCCAGAATTATTGGAAACATAGAAGATGCCATGGCTCTCCAAAGAGATCTAGATAGATTAGTGAGTTGCTGCGAAGTCAATAAGATGACGATAAATCCCATGAAATGTAAGGCTATGACTTTTGACAGACGCGAGTCATTCATAATTTTCAAGAATAAAATTGATAGAATAGTTGTAGAAACGGTTGAGCAAAACTGCGACCTAGGTCTTATTTTTAACTCCTGCCTTCATTTTACTGATCATGTACGTCTCATCGCTACAACTGCGGCCAGAGCACTCTGCTTTGTCGTCAGATCTTGTAAAATCATTTTTCCCAGTTGAATATTATGAAAATCCAGAGCCCCCCCCCCCCCCTGGATCCGCCTTCTGCATTGGGTCTTGGTGACTTGGCTGCTTAGAGGAAGCATTCTTAGGGTCTGTGTTAGGTCTTTGTCATGATAGTAGTAGAGTGTGAAAGTGGGTCTTTGAAAGTTTACGTACGTTTATCGTACACGGAAAGAAGTAAACAGTCTAAATCATCGAGCGAGTAAAGAAAGTCAGAGCGATTCCGAGTGTTTACATCGTGGATACGACTGCTGCGCTTTCGAATTTAGCGAGCTTCTTGAAGTATAGGAAAAGCGAGTGCTTCGCACGCTCTTTCAGTGTCGGGCGCACCCGTCACGTTTGATGCGCGGCACTCACATATCCGATGGGCAGCCGAGCTGCAGCGAATCGAGCGTCGCGCACAGTCTTTTGGAGAACGATCAACTCATCAATGTGATGCACGGCACAGCAAGACATATGCGGCAGAACGATGGTTCGGCATGCGCGTCATTCGATTTTAGTGTTCTTGGTTAGCATCGCGATTCAAAGAACTCACACTGACATCGTCAATGCATAGCAGACTAAAACCGAGAACAACAGCATTGCACTATACCGCGCACACTTGAGCACACTGGTCTAGAAGCGTTTACTTCTTTCCGTGTACACTGATACATACGCAAGTTTGGAAAATGGTAGCTTTCAAATGCTACTAACCGGGTCAGAAGATTTGCCTTGGTCAAGTTCGCTCGTCCAACGGCTCGCCTTAAATCCTTTCCTTAAATTTTCCGCAATTGTGATTAACTTCAATGACTTGAGGTAAATCATAGGTATTCAGGGTTGAATTAAATTCTGATACCAATTCTGAATGAAATTGAAGCCAGGGCGCTCACCAAAATAATTATTGAAATTTTGTAATGGCAAGAGTGGGTTTGAAAGGGCCGATTTTTCCGGTAGTCCTATGATTTTAAGACTGAGGTCTTATCGGAATATTTGTTTATACTCTCTCCCTGTTATAGCTTTGACATTATCGGCATCACAGTCTCTCTATTCTTTTGCACACCTCACCACTAACAGGGGTGTGGGGAACCTACAGTTTAAAGTGGGTTCCGAACCAACAAGAGCAACAGCTACCTAATACTTAGAGAACTTGAAGAACTCTAGAGGTACCGGGCTCACGACTCTCCGTGGCCCGCCGAATTTCCTCCAGAGTGCGAGGCGGGAATCGAACCCATAACCAGACAGCCTGGGTCCAAAGTTCATGCCATAGTCCCTACGACCGACTGACTTATCAAAAAAATCAGAATGTTTTCTCCCTCTAATACAGAAACGATTCTTTTATCTGTGGTCTGATAGATTCCACGATGCCTTTTTGCTCTTCAGAGGGACCACAATTCTAGAGGAATCTTCCGAAATAACAAAATGCTTGCAACACGTTAGCGCATACGCACGCATATATGCGGATCAATCCTCAGAATGTGCCCTCAACCAACCAGACATATGCGTCATCGATTGAGGCTCAACTCGCTCGCAAATTATGACAGTCATAATCTACGTGACATATCGAAAGCAAACATACACAAAGAATTATCGAGCGACGGAGCGATAAGCGAATTTTCTCCAATGACAATATTATTGATATAAATTATAAATCGATCATTCATTCTACAACGAGAGCAACAAACGTATAATATACTCAAATTTTTTCAACTTTCTGTATTCTATTAATACTCTAACCGCTTATAAATATATACTTCTCTATGCACTGCGAGGTCTAGAAAGAATGATACTCTACTTTTTCTTCAAGTAATCGTTCGTTAATTGTTTCAACGAGTTTTCCTTCAAGAAATGCAGCATTTATACAAAAAATGCTGTAAAATATATTTTTGAAAGTTTGAAGAACCAAGACAAGAATTTTTTCTGCTTATACTTTTTAGTACAATCAACCGATCTCAAGTTAAAACGCTATAAACAATCTAACTTGCACTGTAAGGATAAGATATTTGCATGTAGATATCCCGGCACCTATTACACTAAATATTCTGAAAAAGGCGACCTGGGTTTCAAGCTCCGTACTACAGACAAGGAAACAAAATATTACGATCGAAATAAAATATTTATAATGTGCAAATATAAAAACGGCCTTTTTATCAACTTTGTATTGGACATTGCACAAATAGAGTTGTTCGTAACAGCGTTTTTTACAATTGGTATATAGACAATTTCATTTTCCTGTTTGTGCGTGTTTAAAAATCAATTAGCCTGTTTTCGAAATATTAAAATCAAACAGGCGCTGATATTTCTATCTCCATTTATGTCAATTTTAGTGCAAATTAAATTTTGTATAACGCTATTACTTGAAATTGGTTAATTGTACAAAAAAAAAGTGAACGAAAAAAGTTTTGTCTTGGTACAAACTTTCCAAAACGTATTTTACAGTTCTTTTCTCATTTATAAATACTCTACTTTTTTATGAAAACTTTTTCGAACAATCAACGACCAACTCTTAAAAAAAATAAACCCGCATATTTATGAATATCAGGAGGTGTTTCTTGGCTCTTTGAACAAAATTTATCCTAGACCTCTCAATCGGTGCATACCAATGGGCAATCAAATTCAAATAATGAGTAATCTCTTTTTCAATACCAGCGGGCAATTAACTTTACATATAAATTCATAATTAGATATTCTATCGAGCAACGTACATACATAGATTATCGATTAAAATCCTTTCAGATTTTCTATTTCCTAATCATAGTCAGACTTAGTTCTCCTAAAAATATTTTTATCTGTATTTAATTTCCTCTACGGTAAGGAATTACGTTCTCCAGCCTGTTTGATTATCACAAATAACGTCATTTTCACATTACATTTTCAATGGACGAACGCTGTACCTCCAGCACATGAACAAATCCATCTTAATTACCAACGGGCAATGAACTCCAAAGATGAATTAACAACTATATGTTGCAACGAACACAGAATACTCATTGAGGATTTTTCGAGATTTTTTGTATCTTTGTAGTCAGACTTTTCAGTTTCCCGAAACCACTTTAATATCCATTTAAATGCGTCTTCGGTGTTGAATCCCATTGTTTGATTGCTTCAATTATTTAAAAACAAGAGGTGTTGCGGGTCACCTGATAGGAACGAATTTTTGAAAATGTGTTCGCCTACGTCCTTTCTCCTTAGCATGTATTCGGATCTTCGTTCAAATCGGGTATACCGTCACAGCACCTTTTGTATTTTTCATTCATTAAATATTTTTGTAGAATGTAGAATAAGAAAACAATGCTAATGTATATCAGGACAGGAAGAAAAAAATTTAAGATAGACGTACAACACCTTACCATATGCATACACTATATTATGTTTAGACGTACGCGCAAGAAAGAGAAGGAAGGGGAGGGGAGAGATGAGAATAGAAAAAGGAAAAGAAAGGAAATAAAGAGAAAAAGAAAAGGGAAGAGCTCTCTTTCTCTCTCCACACAAGGGAAAAGTGTGTGTATGTGTATGTGTGTGTGTGTGTGTGGGCAGGGTGAATGGTAGCGAAGGTATGGATAGAATGTGTGAATGAGACCCTCAAGAGGAGAAATATAAAGAGCCGCAGAAACACAAGAGCTTCTATGAAAATATGCATGGATAAGGAAGAAGCAAAAGATGTATGTCAGGATAGGGATGTTTGAAGAGCAATTGTTTAGAGTTTATTCGAGCCTTGGAACATTGTACCCTAAGGCAAAAAGTGTGAATACAATTATGATAATACATAATTCATGTAAAATATAATTAAAATAAGGCAAAATAACAGTTTTATAGAGATAATATAATAGGTACATGTGCTAACACGTGATTTATAATAAAAGTGAGATTGATATTAGGGAAACAGAAGAATATGCAAAAGATATGTTACCATTGAACCAATACTTATATGAGTGGCGTATGTTCGGATAATAAATGTTGGAAAATTCTAGTCTTAAACGTAGCTAAGCAAGCAGAGGATCTTACATTAGTAGGCAAAGAATTCCAGAGGTTAGCAGCAGAGACAGAGAATGAGTTAAAATAAGTCGAAGTTCTGCATGCAGGGATGCACAATAAGTTTCCGTCTCTTCTGGTATTACGACTCCGAACACTGTCTACATACTGAAATGATTCGCGGAGGAACGAAGGATTGCCTGATCTAAGAATACAATAAAGGTTCATCGCCATAAAATATTTCCGCCTATTTTTTACCCTCAACCAATTAAGCGCATTGATATAAGGTGATATGGAAGAAAATCTTGGTAGGTCGTAGATAAATCGCACACATGTTTTGAGTGCTCTCTGTGGCTTTATATCAAGTCCCAGTAATATGTCGTCGTACACAAGACAGCAGTAGTCTAAAAGGGGGGAGATCATTGTCGACACTAATCAAACACGCAGAGCCTTATCTAAGATTTTCCTGTTTACTTTGAGAGGATACAATGTTCTGTGAATTTTAATGACTATTTGACAGACATATTCCGGCCAGTTAAGCGAGGGATTGAGGATAACACCCAGGTTGCGAACCGAGTCGGTGTATTGGACAATGGAACCATTCAATACCAGTGAAGGTAAGGCTGACATGTCGATGTTACTAAGATAGGCAGGACTACCGAGGATCATGGCTCTTGTCTTAGAAACATTGATCGAAAGTTTATTAGTTGAAGCCCATGCGGACAAGAGTTCGATCGTTTGATTTAATGTTCCGATCGCCAAAGATATTTCAATGGGAATACAATGAATATATATTTGGAGATCATCAGCATAGAAGATGTATTTAACAAGTTTGAAGGAAAGCTTGAGATCAGTGACGTATATTACAAACAAGATGGGCCCTAAAACCGATCCCTGTGGAACTCCAGAAGTTACCGGAAGCCAGTTGGATAAGATGTTTTTATCAGGATCAAATACCGCTTGTTGCCTATCTAAAAGATAAGCCGAAAACCATGCTACGACTTCATTTGAGCAACCGATTATTTTAAGCTTGCTAAGAAGAATGCCATGATCCACCATATCAAAAGCCCTACTGAAGTCAAATCAAACCAAAACAGTAATCATCCGCGAGTCGATGGCATACTTTATATCATTCGTGACTTTTAGTAGAGCAGTCTGAGTGCTATAGCCCTGCTTGAATCCCGTTTGGTATGTATCATACAGATTGTTAGTTTCAAGGTATTCAGTCTATTGTTTGGCGATGATTTTCTCAAAGACCTTGGAGGATGCGCACAGAAGAGAGAGAGGCCTATAATCACCTAGAGAAACCGGGTTCTTAACCTTAGGTATGGGGCGAATGATATTTTTTTTTCGTATGGCAGGGAACGTACAGGAATTAATAGAATAATTGAAAAGGGTCACTAGGTGAAGAAGTAACACTTCCATGCCTCTCTTGATGTAGCTTATAGGGATACCATCAATTCCCTTGGAATCACTGCGGATAGATTCAACAGACAAAAAAAATATTGAATTAAGTTCCGTTTCAAATGTATTTTCTGATGTGGTAGGAGAAGGCAACAAGGAATAAGATGAGGATACATTTAAAACAGAATGGAAATAGGCGTTAAAATTTTCTACAGACATATTCAATGGACTTTCATTCTTTTTAGGGCCAATAAGGCCCAATCTGCGGAATTCACTCCAAAGGCGAGAAGGGTCATTGATGTTCATTAGATTGACTGTAATAGAAGCAATTCTATTAGATAGTAAGTTATTTTTAACCAGGTTTCTTAAGATGCGGAACTTAGACATCAGAAAATCTGAATTATTACGTATGGCCACTTTATAAAGCCGATCCCTCTCTCTCATCATACACATTAGGTCCTGAGTAATCCACGGTGCAGGCAATCTTTTCCGTCGGTACACACGAAGCGTAGAGAATTTTTCATTAGCATCAATAATAAGTGAATTAAAAATAAAAATTGTATCCTCAATATGATTAATCCACGACTTGTATGTAAGAAAAGGAAAGAAGCCCGAAACGAATGATTTTGGATACTAATTGGCCCGTGTAAGGATATCGCGGAGTATATCAGTTTAATGGTTTCGCGAAACCCTTTGTACGGGGTGTTTGCTAGAGAGATCAGGAAGCGACCCGTGTCAGAGCGATGTTGCACAGGACGAGTGTGTCGTTTAAAGCAGAAACAAGCTGGACTTTAGGCGTAGATTCATTCTGCTCAACAATGCAATTAAAGCCTCTGTTTAGAAAAAAACTCACATATTAAGCGAAGCTTTTGGAGTGAAATATTAAGATTAAAATCGAAATCAGTTTTTTTTCGGTTCGAAAAAAACACGCAATGAATTCTGAGACCGATCTGATACCTATCCCTGCTTCCTTCGTATACACATCCCTTGCTCCAAATTTCACATGTCCATTCCACTTTTAAAGATTTCCATATCAGTTCTCTATTTTCCAGTAGTACAGCGGGGCTGGATCCAAACAGGTTACGCTTGACCCGGAAGGAATTTGTCTTAATGGTATAGTAATGATAAAAACAAATTATTTAAATATTGTTTTTCAAACTTGTGGAAAAATGCTAGACTCGTGTCTAGCTCCGGTCGGATTCGAACCCAGGTCATACAGATGTCCAGTCAGTGTCGGATTAACGGG
>WSXT02163068.1:0-10014 GCA_011762715.2 Neuroterus valhalla | reverse complement strand
AAATTGGGAACGCTTTTTGATTCTTCGAAAATATCCCTACAGTAGAAAATAATCATATCTTTCCCACTGCTATGATGAAATTTCAAGCAAACTAAAAAACATTTATGTGCAGCTAAAGAAGAGCTCTAAATAAATGCGTATGTTCATCCGCCATGTTGGGTCCTTGTAAGTGGGGAGCAGTATGGTCATCGAGTTAGCAAATTTGATTAGTATCGTAAGGACAGCGTGTTTGATATTTATTATTTTATTTGTTTTTGGGAACGAATTAGTTTTCATGAACCTTAAAACATTTTTCCTCCAGTTGAGCAATCATATGCACTTATGCAAGTGAAAAATTCAAAGAATATAGTGTTGCATTTAGAGCGACAATGATCTCAAAATGTCAAAAAAAAATTCAAACAATTTTTTAATTCACTCAATTTTACTAAGCAATAGTAGGTAAGTGTACCTTTTTGGAACAAAGTTCCTCATACGAGGGTAGAGAGACTTTGAGGGTAGAGACTTAATCCACAAAAAGTATTTTGGTGCCGTAGCGCTGACAAGTGTTATTGAAAAGTTTTGTTGATTTCACAATATGATACCGGTTAAAATTTTCCTGAGCATCGTTAACGACCTATTCGACATGAAAGAGAAGCGTTAACGATCCTAGTATACTCACACTAGTATTGACATAATTATGATACCTTGCCTGATCGATGCGCTTGCATTGGGAGTCTAGCGAGAGATATATGACACCGGTTTAAATTTTCACGAGCATCGTGTACGACCTATAGATTTCACGCAAATGCAGCTTCATGCATTTCGCAAAATTTTCAACCAATTTTTACATCTACGTAATGAATTTTGACACATTTGATATGTTATTGCTATTAGCTATACAACGAAGTTTGAATCGCAAAAACCAGACTATTTTTACGATTTTTGATATTTTTTGTATCCTTTCGTAATAAAAGTAAAAAAAAAGTAGACATGTCAAGCCTGACACACGGAAGGAACGAAGTTCCTTCCATTTCTTAACAACGTGCGGTGGGGATGGCGTTTCGAATACGTATATATCTTGGCACGTCCTTCCTCCTTAGCACGCATTCGAAACTCCGTTCCTACCGCATGATTAAAAGACACACATTACTCCCATTTGGGAACATCCAAATTCAAATCACTTCGGCTTCCGTTTCCGGAGTAAATGCTTAGAGTCACAGTGAAGTTTGGTGCGAGGTATTTGTTGGTTTTTGAGAAAGAGAGTATTGAGGTATCGATGGTTTTCAAGACTGAGACAGATTTGTATGCGTAAGAATATTGCAATTAGTTTGGTGTGACGTCACAGGGAGAGGCTAGGCCCTCTGCGGGTATAGTAGGCTTTGATATTATCAAGACAGTAGGTACAGGGTTTGGGCGCCAAAGACGGCGCGGTCGAATGCGGTAGGATTTGAATGGAGTGATGGGTAAGGAGGGGTGTGAAGGCAAAGATGAAAAGGATTCCGACGAGAAAGTGTTTGGAACACCGGGAGGGGAAATAAGCGAGAAAAAGGCAAGGAGTATATATAGGAAAACGATAGAAAATGAGGAGCTGAGAGCGAAGAGCTTGGAATCTCTATGATCAAAAGGGAAAGGGAGAGCAGTGAGGATATAAAAGAATTGGGGGCTACGGTGAAAAATACAAAAATTTTCAGGTCACCGCCGAAAAAAGCCAAAAACCGAGATAAAGATAAAGGACAGATGACAAAGTTTCATTTGAGAGAAATTAGAAAAATAATGGTAGAGGTGATGGAAATGTAGAAAAAGAGACAGGAGGAACGGGGAAGAAATAAAACAGGTAATAAGATGGGAAATGGCGGAATTCAAGAGGAAAATGGAGAAATGGAGAAAGTTAGGGAAAACTTAGTGGAAAGGATGCAGAGCCTAGAGCAACAACTAGGGAAGCAGGAGGAGCCAAAGAAAAGAGTGAAGGAGATGGCTCGTAGGGTAGAAAGAATACGAGAAAGAGTCCAGAAAGTTGAAGGGGGGAGATGTGGAAGGAGGATAAGAATAAGGAAAGGTTGAGAAAAATGGAAAGGAGTAAGAAAGAGAGAGGAAATAAGGAATAATATAGTAATAAAAGGTTTAGAATTGGATGGGCGGATTTTGAAGAAAGTTGTACAAGAAGTGCTAGATAGGATAAATGCGAATGTTAAATGTAGATAAATGTAATGTTAAAAAGGCATTTATATTGCAGTAAACAGAATAGAAGATGATCAAACACATGGAGAAAGGAATATAATGTAAAAGTTAAGAAAAATAGCAGAAGAGGAGAAAAGGAAAGTAAACCTGGGTCAAGTAGACGAAAATATAAATACAAGATTTATGGTGAGATTGCTACGAAGAGGCAGAAAAGTTAGTAAAAAGTGCGGTTCCAATCGACTAGAATAGAGGATGGAAAAAGGGGAGAATAAGATGTAGTAGAAAGACGGGGTGGAAGCGATGAGGGAGGAGATTGGACGTGAAAGGGGGCGGCTGTACAGGAGGTGAAAGAGTTTGTGTACCTGGGTTTCCTACTTAAGAGGAATGGAGAAGTGAATGGTCATTTAAAAGAGAAAGTAAAGAGAGCAAATTTCGTGATGAGGCAGGTGTGGGGATTGGGGGAGAGGTGTTCTGCAGATATACACCTAGTGATATCGTTAGAAGGGAGACAGGGAAACGAGTTTAGGGATCCTGACAGGCAGCCGAGCGTGTAAGTATAAGGCAAAATTCTTGGAAGAGAGGGAATGTAGGCTAGTGAGGGGGTTGATGGGAGAAGGAGAACAGGAGAGAATGGAAAGATGGAGGATGAGAGAGAAAGGTATCTTCGGGAAAATGGTCTGCATGAGGTTGAAGTGAGGAAAAATCACGAGGAAGTAAAAAAGGTGTATGAGATTGTTAAGAGGAACGGCATGTAGAGAGAGAAGGCAGAAGGAGAGGAGAAGATAAGAGGGCCAAGGTATAATAAGGAATATGGGTAGTAATCATGGAATCGTGGCTAGGTGAAAAAGGAGGGGAAAGAGTAAGGGGATGGTTACCAAGATGTTACAGTTGGAAGATTTAGAATGCAAAGAGGAGGAGGAGGAATAGGGAAGGCATAGCAATGGGACGAATGGTGATGAGAATAAGGAAGCAACATCTAGCAGAGAAGGATATGAGTGTGATGAAGGAGGAGAATATAGTTATAAAAGGTATAAGATTGAAAGGGGAAGATTCGGAGGAAGGCGTGAAAGAAGTGCTAAAAAGGATAAATGGAAAGGTACAAGTAGATGGAGTGAGATATATATCAAGGAAAGAGTGGACAAAATAGCACTAAAGAAATTGAAGGGAAGAGAAGATAAAGGAGGTGATATGTCAGGAAAAGGATGTTATATGGTAGTGGACAAACAATAGAGGATGATTCGACATGTGGAGAAAGAGACATGCAGTACAAGTTGAGGGAAACGGTAGAAAAGGAAAAAGAAAAGGGAAAAATTACGTGGGTTAAGAATGTAAGAATACAGATAGAAGGCATATGGTATGATTGGAACGAAGAGAGGGAGGATTAAGTGGAACATAAGAGGTCAAAAAAAGAGGGGAGAAAACAATGGAAGAAAAGAAAATAAGGAGGAGGGGGAAAGGAAAGGTTACAAAGGATGAAATAGCAAAAGAATAGCCGATATGATACTGGAATGGAGCTGGATTGAAAAGGAGGGATAGGGAATTTATGAAGAAGTTGGGGAAATAGAGAGCCGTATTGATGATCGGAACATGGCTTGATGAGAGGGCGTGGAAAAGAGTAAAGGAAAGGCTCCCGGAGGGATACAGGTGAAAGGTACAAGGTGCAAAGAAAACATTTAAAAAGGTTGAGCAATGGGGGGATTGGTGATAAGAATAAGGAAGGAGTTGATGGCGGAGAAAAAAAAGAGGTGATTGAAAGGGACATAAGGAAGGAATAATTGCAGAATAGATGATGATAAGACAGGAGAGATAGAGAATAGCAGGGGCCTTTGTAAATGAAGATATGGAGAGAAAAACAGAGGGGTTAAGGGATTTGATGAAAGGAAAAACAGAAGGTGTGAATTTAATAATAGGAGATTTCAATATAAGACCAGAAGCAGTAGGAGGTGAAGAATAGGGATAAGAAGGTTATGGCACTGGGAGGAAATCAAAAGACAAAGTAGTGAATGGAAAGGAAAGAAAGTTACAGTGAAGATTGGAAGGGATAGGACGATTCATCTTGGACAGGAATATTGACAGTAGTGAGGAGGGAGAGTACACTGATGTTGCGGAAAAGAAGGGAAAAGATATAGACTATGTTATTGTTGACAATCAGTTGAGAGAGGAAATCAGATGACTTGAAAAATGAGAGTACGTAGACTTGGAACATCTATAACCAAAAGTGCCAGAAGAGAGAGGAAAAAGAGCTGGGCGGGAAAAGGCAAAGAAAAATAGAGGAAAAATGAGTAGGAAAAGGTAACTGGGCAGCAGTAGTAATAGAAGAATTCAGAAAAAAGATGAAGATGGTGAAAATAAGAAAAGGACTAGCCGATGAAGAGATGGAGATTTTACAACAAAGGTGAAAATAATTCTAAAGCATAATGTTGAGAGGGAAACCAGAGAAAGGGGAAAAGAGGCAGCTGGGGTGAGGAATGTAGAAATAAAAAAGGAAGTAAGTTAGGAAGAAATTGAGAAAATAGAGAAAAGAGAATAATACTGCGGAAGAATGCAGAAGAAACAAGGAATGCAATACATCATGTGATAGAAAAAAGGGGAGGAGAATAAGAAGTTTAAAGTGGAGGCAGAAAGGTCTGCTACAGAGGAAGAAGTATGGAAGATAGTTAAAAGGGAGGAAAAAAGGGATAGAATTAACCGAGGGATTGAAATGTTAGAATGATAAGAATATAATAGAACTGTTAGGAAGAGTGGAAGAGAAAATAACGAGAGGACGAAGAGAGGGAGGGGAACAGGACGAGAAAGAGGATATCACAAGGGAAGAAATGGAGATGGCGATGGGGTCATTGGAAGCGGAAAAGGCAGCAAGGATAGATTGAATTTTTAATGATGTATGGAAATATGGGAGGAAAGAATTGATAAAGTAGGCGTGGATAATGTGCAAGAGGGTGTGGAGAAGGAAAGGCTAGTCAGAAATATGGAAAGAAGGGATAGTTGTGTCAATAGTGAAAAAATGAAAGAGGGAGAGGTTGAAGATTATAGGGGAGTGACGCTGATGCCGACATTATATGAGATATATGCTACAATACTTTCAGAGAGGCTGAAGAAAGAAGAAGAGGAAAAGAAAATCATTCCTTTGGATTAGACAGGATTTAGGAAAGGTATGGGAGTAATGGATAACGCATACATGCTGAATTATATTATACAGAAGAGAATCAAGAGGGGAAGAGAGGGTGTGGCAGCAATATTTGTGGATTTTAAAGCAGCTTTCGATTCGTTGGACAGGGAAGAGATAGTTAAAGTTATGGAGAAGAAGGGGATAAGAGAAGTTTCGAGGAAAAGAGTATTGGGAATCTTCAGGGAAAACATAAAGGAAAGTAAGAGTGGGGGAAGAGATCAGAGAAAGTTTTTGGATTGCTAGAGGTGTAAGGCAGGGATGTCCTCTAAGCTCTCCTATTTCATAATCTAATCTCAGATTTAAGGGAGGAAATAAACAGGAAATGATGGGCAGGAGTAAGGCTAGGAGATGGAAAAATATACACATTCACATATGCGGAATATAAAGTGCTCTAAGCAGTTAGTGGAGAAGTAATGACAAAGGTAATTACGGGATAAGTAAAATACCTAGATAGTGAGAAACTGTGTCTTAAAACAGATAAAACTAAGATAATGAGGTTCAGAAAGGGGGCACAAAGAAAGAAAAATTGGACAGCGAGATGGAAAGATAAAAAGTTAGAGAACGTGAACGAGTTTGAGCATCTGGGTTTTACTGTGCAGGAGAATAGCGAGCATGGAGCACATATAAGGGAAAGGATTTATAAAATCCATATGGGGAATTAGTGAAAGTAAATTCAAAAAGGACTGGGAAGGCGTATGTGGTTGTTTGATGTGCTCGCATAGCCAGTATGTAATGGGGCAGAAATATGGGGATGGAAGAAGAGGAAGGAGATAGAGAAGATGAAAGAGCGATATATTAAATGGACATTAGGGATAGAATGGATAACTCCGGGGTACATGATCAGAGCAGAAAATGGAAGGGATAAGCTGAAAACTGGGGTAGGAGAGAGGGCTTGAAAATTCGAAGAGAAACTAAGAGAGGGAAAAGGGGGATAGATGACAAGAAAGTGTTATAAAGAGATAGAAGACATAGGAAAGAGAGGGAGATAGAAGATACAAATTGTAGAAAGATGGAAAAGGATGGGTGAATCAAGATACAATAAATAGTGTAACGTAATTGAGAGAGAAATATTGACAAAATATCTGAAAAGAGAGGACGATGAGAAAGAAGATGGACAAGAATAGCTAGCTGGAGATAAGGAAATGAAGTAAAGGAGGCATGTATTGGGAGAAGGATGACAAGAGAAAATGCAAGGTGTGCGGATGGGTGGAAGAGTCACGGGAGCATTTATAGGATGGTTGTATAGGGGGATAGGAAGAGAGGGTAGCATGGCGAGAAATTTTAGAGGAAATTCCAGGAAAAGAAGAGTAAGGAGAAGAATAGATGAAGGAGGTAAAGAGAGCTAGAGGAGTTGAAGAAAAATATTAGAGAAGGTGGGGAAGATAAAATACATGCAGATAAAGAATACGATAAAAACGAAATATTTTGAATAATTATATTTACCAATGCAGTTGAGGAACACCGCTGAAAAGATAGTTGAAATACCCAGAATGTTCTTCATTATCTTAAAAAATCAGTCAACGTTTTCCAGAAAAATTTTATTCGTATCAAATCTTGTAGGGAAAGAAACTGAGGAATATCCTGATCTTTGATAAGATATACTTGTTCGGAAAATTTTTTGGAGGGGCAAAATTAATTATTCCGACATGTTTGTATTTCACAAATCATTTCTCCGCCCTGGAACGCGTGGAAGTAAATGGTTTTTTGATAACTTATTTACACTCTCAACAGTATCACTATTTTTTTAAGTGATTGAGTCTATCTAGAAAGAACTAGAATATAATGATGAGATTTTATTTATTTAAGAATTCCGACATAACTCAAATTTGATCATGCAATCAACCTTATGATTGCCTTGAAATAACTATTCAAATTTCTTCATATAAATATTAACACTGTTAAGAGAATCGTTCGTTATAAAGAATTTTTATCATTGCGGAAAAAACAATATTACAGAAACAATATAATCTAATTTCATTTACTTGAAGATTTCCACATAAATAAGATACAATCGCGAACGCAGCTTTCACAGTAATCATTTTATTATTCATTAAATCCATTAATTTTCTAATATTCTAATTAATTCATCTTGGTTTGAAAAATATAGAGTGTCGAGAAATTTCCCTTGCAAATTTTTCCAATTTATTTCACTTGTTCTATTTTTGCTTCAAACTTACATTTTGACTGTTTTTTTATTCAAAATCTAGATTTTTTTTGAAAGCTAGATCCCCCAGAATTCTTTCACTCATTTGCTTCGTAATTATCAGTTTCTAATTCCGAATGTTCTGTTAGTAAAAAATAATAGAACTTGTGTACTATACATAAGTTCTTTCAAGAAATATTTTTTCTTTACATATCTTTTCTTATATCTGCTCAAAGTTTAATTTTTCTTTTAATTCTTGGAGGATGAATGAGAAAACCTCCAGAAAAATATAAACCCATCTTCAAAAAGTATTTAAAAAATGGAAAAAGAGCATTTCTGAAAATTTGGAATTTCCTAATTTAAAATTCATTCTTCAATGTATCATATATATTTATTTCCGACATTGAAAATTCAATATTTATTTTGGAAGTGCTCAATTTAATTCATATTAAATTTGTTGTATCAATTCAAATATGTATAAAATTTAATTTGATGTAGTTGAAAGTAAAATTTTATTGAATCGATGTTGAAAAAAAAGTCAATTCAATTCTCATTTATCGGCTTAAAATTAGTATTCTTATTTCATTATTCATTTCGCTAATATGGTTTTCGGAAAAGGTAAATTGATAAACTTGGAAAACAAAATTTATTAAAAAGCCTACAATATTGCATTGTATTTATAAATTTGATTGGGCAGTTTTTTTTATAGGCCTAGTATGAATTTTAGCGAAAACCTAAAATGCTCCAAATTTCATTCAATTGCTTGAAATAAAAATAAATATTGTATAAATGAAAAGTTTATTCGACGTGTAACTTATGTTCGTATAAAAGACGATGTTTTCTGCTTTTAAAAATCCAATAAATTCAAAAATGAACAAAACAAATCATTTGAATTTCATCCGTTTTTAGGGAATCGTTTCCCATCACTTCTGTCTGAAAACAGTGGAAGGAGGAGTGGGGCAGTGAGTTGAAAGAAATTCAAGGCGCAATATGAATGTTTGAAGGGGAAAAAATAGGGAATGAGGATGGAAATAGGAAAAGGTGGAGGGAAATTGAAAGAAGAATGGAAAGGGATGAGAGAAGGAAAAAAATATTTATAAAGGGTATAAGATGAAAAGTACGGGATTTGGAAGGAGGCTTATAAGAAGTGCTAAAGAGGATAAGTGCAAAGGTAGAGGTAGATGGAGTGAGATATCTATATGAAGGGAAGAGTGAGAAAAATGTCGCTAAAGAAATTGAAGAATAGAGACGATAAAGGAGAAGTTATGTCAAAGAAAAGGATGCTATATGGAAGAAGACAGACAATAGAGGATGATATGACATAGGGGGAAAGAGATATGTAGTATAAGTTGAGGAAAACAGCGGGAGAGGAAAAAGGAAGAGAAAAAGTACATGGGTTGAGCATGTAATAAAACAGATAGAAGGCTTGAGGTTGGTTTAGGACGGAGGGAGGGGAGACTGAGTGGAACGTGAAAAGTTGGGAGAAGAGGTGACAGAGGAATGAAAAAGAGGTGAATAAAGGAAATGGGGAAAGAAAAAGTTACAAGGGATGAAATGGAGAAAGAATAGCGGATATGATACTGGAATGTAGCTGGATCGCAAGGAAGGGTTAGGAAATTTATGGAGAAGATGGGGCAACGGGAAGTCGTATTGATATTCGAGACATGGCTAGATGAGAGAGGATGGGAAAGAGTAAAGGAAAGGCTACCGAAGGGATACAGGTAGAAGTTTCAAGAAGCAAAGATAAAATTTAAAAAGAGTTGATTAAGGGTAGGATGGTGATAGCAATAGGGGAAGAATTTTATAGCGTAGGAAAAAGATGAAACTGATTTGTAGGGACAGAAGGGAGAAATAATGACAGAGGAGAAAATTATAAGAAACAAGAGGTGGAACATAGCAGGGGTCTTTGAAAATGGAGATATTGAGAGAGAAGCAGAGGAGTTGAAGGATTTGATTAAAGGAAACACAGAAGGTGTGAAATTGATAATAGGAGATTTCAACACAAGAACAGAAGAAGAAGGAGGATAAGAATGAGGAGGAGAAAGGGATGGGACTGGGAGGAAATCTAAAGACAACGCAGTGAATTGGAAGGAAAGGAAATTACAGTGTTGATTGGAAGGAATAGGTAGGTTCATCTTGAACGGAAATATTAAGGGTGATGAGGAGGGAGAGTACACTCGTGCAGGAGGAGAAAGGGGATGGAGAAAGGGGAGGGTTGAAGAAAGGAAAGGGATGAAGAGAGAAACAGAGAGAGGGGAGGGATGGAGAAAGGAAAAGGATGGAGAGACGGATTGAGAGAGTGGAGGAATGGAGAAAAGAGAAGGCTGGAGAAGGATGAAGAGAGGGAAGGGGTGGAGAAAGGAAAGGGATGGAGAAAGGAAAGGGTTGGGAGAGGGAGAGGTAGAAGGAGAGGCAGAGGGAGAGGCAGAGGGAGGGGAGGGGCGGGAAGGGAGGGAAGGGGAAGGGGGCGGGGAGGGAGGGAGGGAGGAAGAGGGGGAGGGGGAGGAGGAGGGGGAGGGAGAGGAAGAGGGCAAGGGGGGGGCGA
>WSXT02163057.1:0-10014 GCA_011762715.2 Neuroterus valhalla | reverse complement strand
ACGCGTGGCGGTCTCGGGTAGATGAGGCAATGAACTTTCGAGTTCCAAATGCTGATAAATAATAATAATAATAATGAAAAGAAGTCTATTTGGACAAATTCAAACTGGCAGCTCATGATGTAGATAACTGAATTTCTGCAGAAAAGGAGATGTCTTAGGAAGAATGAGAGGGAAATATAAAATACTTCCTCTATTCTAAAAGGAGGGCCGTAATATTTGGATTTATGTTTATTCATTAATTTTAAATTGTTCGTAATGAATGGTAACTTTACCTTTTTGATGCATGCTAGATCGGTAACAGAGGCAATCATGAATTTATAATTCGGTACTGCCTTTGAGAATTTTTGAGCTTGAATAATTGTTTTGCAAAGACTGTCAAACATAACCTCTAATGTTGCTCGAACCATTCCATTAGAATTTGAGTTATCAAACCTGAAAAGAAGGAAATTGAACAAACGCAAAGGAAATCTTCTTGAATTAAGTTCAAATTTATCATAATTATTCAATTTACGTTAATTATCTGATAATTCCTCTTTTGAAATCAAATTTGGGTAATTTTCTCCATTCAATAATGAGGATTAAACCTCTTCGTTTTTTTCTCAAGGCAAATATTAATGGAAGCTTATCGAGAAGTATATCGATATTGAAAAAATTGACTCACACAGAAAAAATGCACCAATTTCCTTTTGAATACTGATAGGTCAAAACGGGTCAATACCACTAAGCGTCTGTACGACGCTTTTGGACCTTAAATTTTTGCAAGCTCCGTCCCTGCAGAAAGGAAGAAAATTCGTGCGAATGTGTATTTTTGAAAACTTTGAGTATCATTTGACTAACGATGCTAATCACCAGAATAATTCGTAAGAGTACTAGGTTATGATTACCGTACATTTATTTTGAAGCATTTTAGAAAGACTCGTATCATTGCACTCATCATTTGATTGATAAATCAAGCATTTGCACAATAAAAGGAGAAGTGCTTCCACCAAAACTGCCAGATAATTGCATATTTTAGAAGTTAGGTTAGATTTCAGCAAACACGTTTTGTAACTGTTTAAGGTCGGAAGAAGGAACTGTTTCAGAACAAAACAGTAACAGTATTCTATAACGCTGTGCCAAATTGTGACACAAGGCTCTTCTAGAAATATGTGAAAGCACTGTTCTCAGGCGCGGATCTACAATGGTGACGAAACCGGCGCTAGCCCCCCCCCCCTTTAATTTTCTGACGTACCTTCTTTTTTAATATATACATATATACATACATATATACATACATACATACATACATACAGTAAGTGTATACAGTTTTTTAGCCCCACCCCTTCCAGGACTTTTCTCTGAAAACGCGCCTGACTGTTATGTAACAGTTATTGCTATGAAACTGTTCAGAACAAACAAATCACAGACGTTCTATAACATTTGTTCCAAGTTTAATCTAAAATTGTTTTGTAACGATCAGTGGCGGATCCATAGGGGAAGGTAAGATCTACAGGTAAGATTCTTGATTTGGTTTTCACTTCCCTGTTTGCTACTTCTGTGTAACAATTGTTTGATCCTCTCTTACCCCAAATAATTGCATCAAACTCTGATACGTATTTTTGTCTAGATTCCAAGAAAGCTAATTGCGCGGTAATAAATTCTTCCTTAGGTTCAGTAGACTGAGATGCATTGTTTACTCTATTACTAGTAGAAGGATTGGTCACTTATTTTTATGCGTTCTTGTATGAGACAATTGAATTATATGTACCCTCATCCACATGAGGTTGATCCAAAAACTGGAGGCTTCTGGCTTTAATAATAATTTACTAGAATAGTTTGATAGTCATCTAAGCATTGCTATGACTTTACTTTTTGCTGAAGATTTGAAAATGTACTCCACAATGACCTCCCTCAAGGACGCTTTTGCAGTTTAGAGAGATATTACCGCCTTACACCTAAGGTGCCTTGAAAATGGATGACGCTGAATATTTCTAAGTGTAAAATAAAGCGTTTTTTGCGACAAATTCATCCTGTGGAATTACAGAATTCGATAGACGTGTTATTCCTCGAAACCGTTAAAGTGATGCGTGACCTCGGCATTTTTGTAGACGATAAACTATCCTTTCTCCAACATATCGATTTTTTTACTACCGAAATTCTAAAGGTGCTAGGATTTATTAAACCGGATCCTGTTGATTTCAAACAACCAAGCACTATACGCTTATTGTATATCGCGCTATTCAGACCTATTCTAATGTATTGCTTACAAGTTTGGTCTCCATATAACGCCTTGCATAGAAAGAAATTGGAGATGGTACCACACAGGTTTCTCTCATGGACGGCAATTGAATTAGGCCTCTCTAATCCATGACTTCCGCACGTTTATTCTCAAATTGCTCCTTCTGCACAAGATAGTCAATCGTAGTGTAACATGTCCTTAATTACTCGTAAGCACTAGGTTCCTTACCAGAATTTAGGATATGCTATGGGCACAGCTATGGGCCTTTTTTAGGAGAAGAAAAGGATAGCTTCTGCATGGCTGCAAACGAGCACGTGTAACCATAAATGAAGTTGGAGTTGTACTCCAGTTCCTCATAAAAACTTTTATTATTTCATAATTTACTCATAACAACTTTATATAAATTAGGTATCATATTTTTACACTTGTCAAAAACTAAATCGGAATGGATTATTCTTTCTCTTCCACTCTAAGTCCATATTAGTATCAGATTTTTCAAATAGATATTAGGAATTTTTATACGAACACTCACACAATTTTTGAAGATTTGATTTGGAACAATTTTACTTGTCATAATGTTGGCTTGACCTTTATTCAATCGTCGTAATGTTTGTAATGTTTCAGTCTGATGAGGTGATTGGTTCAATTCCGAAACGTCACTAAATGAACAAACAATTTTTGCAGCAGAAATAAAATGCTTATCCAATCTGGAAGTTGTCGTTGACTTTCGGCATTATTTATGTAAACATTACCTGCCTAGACGTTAATTCATGAAGGATTTGACATTCTCACCCCCTTATTTCTTCAAGTTATATAATTATTAGTTTATGTGCCTTTCCTTTTGCCAATTTTAGTTCTAGTTCTGTAACTCTATCTATAAATTGTGCGTTACAATATATAACATTGTGCTGGCGCCACGGACGTAGACGGTTTTTTCTTGCATCTAGCACAAGATGGAGGATAGTCACCTGTAGAAGAATATCAGCTCAAATATAACACGCACAAGGATGAAGTAAAATATCTGTATCTGTAGTATATATACAGAAAGGACCTCCTCATCTGGGTCACACGGGAGCGTGATTGAGGCGCCATAAGAATGAATATAAGAGTACATCATATGGTATAAAAGAACCTTTCTCCATCACAAATTCAAGCAAAAATAATTAAAACACATTTTACGTACTCAAAGAGAGTGAATCAGAATTATTTGAATACATTATATAAAATAATTTTACTACATTAGATGAAATTTGCTTTTTCTAGGTGAAAATCGAAAAGGCTTGCAACTAACATTGTCAAAACTTCAATTCAAAAACACAGAATGAACATCAGGCGTTTTAAATACATAATAGGTGTGCACCGCTTAGCCCCAAATATGGTACACTTCACTGATGTTAAGAGAGCAATCCTTAACTCATCAATCAACTCAACTCATTGAATAAATTTCGGAAAATTAGTTGAATAAATTTGACGCATTAGGCTGAATAATAATTCAGAAAAGAATATTTCAAAACGTGTATGTTCCATATTTCATCCAAGACATACGAGTCAAACATCTGGACGCTACAAAGGAAACTATATCGCTACATTGTTGCATTACTACCATTACTACGAATGATGAGGTAAGCTGTTCTTATACACAGAATCCAAAATGTCACGAAACCAAATTGTGAATAAAGAAATGTTTCCTTGAAATAAGGTGAGAATAGTGTCGTATCAACCATAATGGTTTGGATTATATATCTGCTTATAGCGAATTTCCATAGCAGCAATGTCGTCCATTCTTAGTGGAACTGGATGGTTACGGTTGCATTGGTTTATAAGAACAAAACCCCGACCTCTTTGCAATAACCGAGTAAAATTATCGGGGTCAATTATAGCAACAATTCTGCCGCTCTTATCGGTTTCTAACACTGGAAGTAGTGCATTCTCTCGGGTTATGAGGACCCTTACATCATGATTTTCTCCTGTCATGTAATAAATGAGATATTGAATAGGAAGAGTTTTGCGGACCCATACAAGCTTGTTTCGTTGTAATGCTACGTCTTTTGGTTGATTTCGTCTAGGTGGCATTTGTGAACTCGAATCTGTCGAGAAATAGGAACGAGTGTTATATTCGTAGGATTATGGCCTTCTGGAACAGGCTGTTAAATTCAGATGTAGTTGAATATCTAGGATCCTGGATAGTAAACTGAACTAGGTGAAGCATCTGGGGACTCAATGTACAAAGTTTCTTACAAGGCGAAATTTCAAACAGTGCAGGATATAGACGGCCATAGTTACACAGTACACGCGCTTGCGTTTACGGATGTGATGAGAGCTGTAAGGACTACGCTTGAAGCAATGATGGCTATATGCTCTGTGAAAATCCCTGAGACACGTTTTGATTAGCGCCGAGGCTTCTTGAGTGATGGACCACCTGGCAAGATCAGATGGATGGACTTGAATGGCAATACGCACTAGACTCATAAATTAGTATCACCAGCACACTGCTAATTCTAGAAATAATCTTCGGGAAAAGAGGAAATCTTACAAGTTTAACAGGGCTTTTGATTTCGTAATTCCAAACAGGGATGATGAACAATGTCATGAAAGATAAAGGATATTGGGAGCAGAAATCTAGGAAAGCTCAGGAGAGAGGAAAATGAGGATTTCAGTAGGATGGCATGAACTGGGATGCAGCGTCTTGCTGCATCGGAATCCTCATCAAAAACTGGACCCGGACGAAGCACCACGAGTACTTGAAACATACCAGCGAAGGAAGAAGAATGAGCTGAGCAGGATGAGTGGGGGAAACGAGAAGGCAAGTGATACTATGCCTAGCGCAAGTGAAGGCAACGACCTCTTGCTTCTAATGAGAAAGAGAAACGTAAAGAGAGTCCAAGGAAAAGCGTGGGAAAAAGACAGTGGAAGTGTCGGTGAGGAAGGGAGAAGATAAAATTAAACAGATGAGAGAGGATATTAGGGTGTGGGAGGAAAGGGCAGACAAAATATTAGAGGAGGCAGAGGCAAGGTTAGTTGAAGGAGATGGTGGCAGGGTTGAGGGAGATGAGAATGGTATCTGGGAAAAGGTTGATAACATGATTGAAAAAAAATGGACAATGGAGTTAGGAATAGAGAGGAAAGGAAATGAGGATGGAAGGAGTAATATCTTAATTAGGAGGCTGAGGTTGAGGAGCGGGGAAGAACAGAAGGAACTGAATGCGCTGCTATAAATCATAGGAGGGTTTTAGGCCAAGGTATTGAAATTAATGCTCGAGGGGGAAAAGGGGAGTGAAGTAGTGGTTGTGGAATTAGAGAGCTGAAAAGATAAGTTGAGGGTGATGTGATGTTAAAGCCGCATAAATGATAAGAAGATTTACGTGAGTTATGCGAATACAATGTGGGTTTGGAATGAGGAGAAAGGGGAGGGGGTTTAAATGCGAGAAAAGGGAGGAAAGGGCTCCCTATATGTAAGGGGAAAGTTTTGAAAGGAGCCCGAAGGACACGTGTATGAATAAGGAGGGGGAGATTCCGAGAAACTGGGTAGTGGATAGAGGGTAGATGATCCTGAATAGCATGATATCAGGGGACGGAAAGGGAGAGTACACGTATGTGAGTAAGGTGGGAGCACCGTTGATGAACTATGTGGTAGTGAATATGCATGAGTGGGAGGAGAGAGAGAGGTTCGCTGTAGAATGGAGGATAGAATTAGAACATCAACCTCTAATCCTGTAGATAAGAGGAAAGGGCGGTGAAGAGCAAGGAGAAGAAGAAGTTTCGATGAGGGAGAGGTTCTATTCAGGACGGGGGAGGTTCAAAAAAAGTATCAGGAGCAGCTAGAGAAAGTGAATTTTGAAGAGGAATCGAAAGGTCAGAAAAGATATGGGGGGAACCTGAAAGTAAAGGTAACAGGGTGTCTGCAAAAAGAAAACCTATTAAAGAAGAAGAAATGACTGGTGAAATCGTTGTGGGATGAGGAATGTAAAAATATGAAAAGAAGGGTGGAAAGGAAGTACAAGAGGTGGTACATGGGAACCGCAAAGAGAGATGAGTACGTGGAAATGAGGAAGGACTTTGGGTTGATGTGCAAAAGAAAAGAAAAAGGGAGAGAGAAGGATCTGGAAGAGGAGTTGAAAAGTGTTAGGAACGAAGGGGACGTATGGAAGATAACGAATAGGTTTAGAAACCATATGGAGGATCCTGTTTAGATAGGTTTAGAAAGCGTGTGGAGTTAGAAGATCGAAGGTGAAGAATTGAGGGAGTTCTACAGAGGATTTTTTCAGGGCTCAGACCAACGGAAGAGAGATGAGGAAATTAAAAGAATGAGAGGGGAAAAAGGGACAGAGTTCAGTGACCAGGAGATAGAGTTACAAATGAGGAAATTAAAAAGGTCGAAGGCAGTAGGCTCAGGAGGGGTGCAAATCGAAGTATGGATTTTTGGTACTCCAGCAGATTGAGACGGGCTGAAAGAGGTAGGTGAGAAGGTATGAAGGGGTGAGGGATTTCCAGGAGAGTGGAGGGAGGGGCTGATAGCGCCACTGTTTATGAAGGGGGATGGATGTGATATAATAAAAATATACATACTTCAAGAAAAACTCAACCTTAAATATAGATATAGTAATAAAAATATTATATTTACCAGAGGGCCCATATATGGAGCCGAAACGTCTGATGGAAATTTAAATCTTCTTCATCATTTACGGGCCCCAAAGCCACAAAACAAAAAACTAATATTTAGTACTGAGGGTCGCAAAAAGCCAAGAACAATTTATTGAACAATGAGCACAAACGAGCCACCAGCGGGCCAAGAATTTTTCAACGAGATTCGCAGAAAGCAGGGTGTAGCAGTATCAAAAAGGTTAAGAGATTGGTCACAAGCAAAACTTAAGATAGCAAAAAATATAAATCAAAAAATTTTTCTTGTTAAGTGTAGACAACTCCAGTTAACGCCTAGACACTCATTACTCACAGCCTTCAAAACGGTTCAATTCAACACAAGAACAGTAAAAACAGATTCAGAAAAATTAACTTCTCTTATGTACGACAAGTTTTAAGCAACGAAATTAGGGACATTCACGAAACAATACATTTCCTAGGCAAAAAAATCGAAAGATTGGAGTACAGTATAAAACGGGCACTACCGCTTGCCTGGTACGTAGATTTCTTTAATTTCGAAGCCAAAAAGTTATACCAGATTTTCGAACACCACAAAAGAAATTGTACAAAAAAATTGGAAGATCTAAAAGAAAAACAACTTCATGTAAATCCGGAAATTAAAACAGAAGAGAAGTGGTTAGTTAATCTAACTGACGTAGACATCCCAGAAAATGTAAAAAAGAAAGCAAGTCTAGGAAAAAACTTTGGCATGCCACTCAAGACAAAAGAGATACCAATTTTGGGATTTATTTCAGATTTCGAGTCAAACATTCACAAATTACCAGAAAATGATAGGGCAGAAGTAAGATTAAAGTTAGTAAGTAGTGTCACTAACTTCAGACACAAAAATAGCTCATATAAAATGGACGAGACCTCGGCTATAAACAATCAACTCCGCGAAGCATATAAAGACACAAAAAAGTTTCTAAAAGATAACCCCAACATTTTTTTCACTAAAGCAGATAAGAGTAATACAACGATTATAGCAAAACGGGATAATTACAATGAAAAAATGGAGGCAATGGTGGGGGAAACAAAAACTTACACAGTACTAAAAAGAGACACTACACAAAAAACACAAAAAGATATCATAGAAATGGTCAATCAATGGGGAAAACTGAACTATGTGTGCCAAGAAACAGCAAAAAAGTTAAAAATTACAAACGGAACAATACCCTTAATTTACGGTTGCCATAAACTTCACAAAGAAGGCATACCTCTAAGACCGGTAGTATCATACTCCGGCAGTCCAGTCCTCCCTCTAGCTTCATTTATAGGTCAAACAATTAAGCTCGCGGTTAAACCTCCCAAGTCACAAATAAAAAATAGTTTTGAACTAATAGAAAAGCTAAATAGTATAAAAAACCAAAAGAGCACGTTCTTGTTTCTTTAGACGTAAAATCCATGTTCACAAACATACAGATAGTACTAGCAATAGCAAGTGTCAAAAAAAGGTGGGCCCAGATTCAGCCATCAACTGATATACCAAAAACGCAATTTTTCAAAGCCTTATCTTTGTGCCTTCGAAACTCAATTTTTCAGTACAACCAAAAGATATATAAACAAAAACAAGGTCTTCCCATGGGGTTCCCGTTATCTCCAATACTATCAGACATAGTTTTGGATGATTTAGAGCAAGAGTGTCTATTGGGATTGCCATGTGAGGTCCCCTTCTTTTTCAGGTATGTTGATGACATATTAACAGCGATACCTGAGAAAGATTTGGACACTGTTTTGACAATTTCCAATAGCAAATTCAGCAAGTTACAATTCACACACGGAGTGGAGGAAAACAATAAAATAGCGCTTTTGGATGTCAGCATCTATAGGGAAAATGAAGCTCTAACAACCAACTTGTATCAGAAACCGACCTCATCGGGCAGATATCTCAATTTTTTCTCTCATCAACCCATAAGATACAAAAGAGGAGTAATCGACAATCTAGTAGACAGAGCAATAAAGCTTTCAGACATGAAATTCCATGATGAAAATTTAAAGAAAGTAAAAGAAGTCCTAATCACAAATAGCTACCCAATAGATTTTTTAGATACCACAATCAAAAACCGATTAAAAACTCTTCGCAGTAGAGATGATGAGAGAATTCAGCGAACACAAGACACTCACCCTCCTACAACAGAAATTGAGCCACAAAATGAAGTTGAAAACCCAGATAGCAGTCAACCCCCTATCAATTTTCTGTCCCTACCTTATGTGGAAGGTTTATCACAAAAAATGATGGGAATGCTCAAACAATACAATAAAAACGTCCTTCACTAACCCGTTTGATCTATCGCGATTTTTCACTAAGAATAAAGGCAAGTTAAGCAAAGACCTACTTTCAAATATAGTTTATTGCATTCCATGTGGGGGGTGTAATAAATGCTTCATAGGACAAACTAAAAGATATTTGGAAAATAGAATTTATGAGCACAAACGGGACCACCTCAAACTTCCAGAGAAACGAACCGTTTTAACAAAACATTCATGGCACAACGATCATATTTTTAATTTTGAAAACACAAAAATTCTAGATAGAACAGAAAAATACAAAAAAAGGCTAGTTTTGGAAATGGCACACATAGTCACAACAGAGAGTGTAAATGAAGGAGCCGATGTAGAAAATCTGTCCGAATTCTACCTTCCGTTACTACACAAGACCAAATAGTTCATTCTGCAAACAAGTACACAACATCATAACATTATTACTTATTTCAGAACAAATAAAATGAAAATAAAGATTGAAAGTGAAATAACCAAAATTGCCCTAATACAAATTCAAATAATAATAACAACAATAATAATAAATGAAATAAAATAAACAATAACTCTACGAAAATATGGTTAATAACTCCGAATAGAAAGAATAATAACAGGCTACAATCTCGGACAACGGGACGGAGAAAATGTCACGGATCCCAGACCCCAAGGAAAAAAAAAGAAAAGAAAAATACCCTTTGTCCACTCAGGAAACATGTGTTTTCGGGAAAGCCGGTTCTAAATCAGTTATCTTCTGAATTTCACCGAGAACACTTTTCAGTAAAATGAAGAATCTATACAAAACAAAGAAAACAAATTTTCAAGCAATTAAAACACACAACTTGCAAAATAAAGTCCAAAAAAGTGAAACAGAAACAAGTGACAATAAGTGTGATGAAAAT
>WSXT02163046.1:0-10014 GCA_011762715.2 Neuroterus valhalla | reverse complement strand
TCAAAAACTAAGATTCTTCCTACTCACCGTAATAAAATATGACTAAAAATAAAACATAAAAGCAATACTATGCAATATAGGTCAACTTCTCTCAATATATATATATATATATATATATATATATATGTATACACGACTGATTCATAACCTCTTTCATACAAGCATCCACCTTTCGCAAGGATGTTTAATTGTTTTGTCTAGGCTAGAGCCCTCTCTTATATCTAGGCTTATCGCTTCATTTATTTACACAGTGCGATCCGTGTTTCGTCTCAACGCTGCTTAAATTCGATATATCTTTGGATGCGGTAACGCCATCTGTAAGTCATTTCAGATACTATTCTGTTTTTTTTTTAAATCAACGAATTCTATATGATACAATGTTTATTTACATGATATATTATGAAAAACCAAAAATGTCAGGCGCGAATATTATGTATGTAAAGTTTCAGTGCTGGAACCTATCTACAAATAGGTAAAAAGTACGCATGAATATTTGTACCATTTTGCTGCGTCAGACAGACAGACACCAAAGTGGAGTTAAATAAAAGCGTATGAAAATGGAAAGATTAATTTTTTTAGTCAAACTATGCAAGCTTCGGAAATATATATGCGAACTAAACTTGTGCACCAAAAAAAGATCTGCAAATTTGGTAAAGTTAACTTCTTGATAGGACAAGTAGATTTTGCTTCATTTATAAAAAACCATAAAATGAATTCATTTCCTTCAGGAAAAATAACTATAAAAATGAAGTATTAAATTTTTTGAAAAAATTGACTAAGGCAAACACTGAAGATTAATAGAGAACAGTTATCCACCCCAAAAGAATATCTGTAAATTTGTTATAATTTTTCCCATTAGACGCGTGGTTTTTGTTTCAATTGTAAGAAATAAAATTATAAATTGTATTTCTAGAAAAACTACACAACATGTGAAAAAAATTAGGCAACAAAACTTCTACTGCTTTGGACAAACTTCGATCGAGTGCGCAGCACGAGACACGCGATGAGAATGTATTCGTTAAAGCCGGAGTAGCTTTAACAAAAGAGAATTCACACTCATCAAATTAAAGTAGTCGAAATTTCGCTTTTGAGTTTCACAAGCTCTATATAAAACTGTAGGGAGGTGCAAAGGCCGAAAGCGGGGCGCGAGGTGAGATTATCATCGAGCGCGAAGCGCGAGATCCGAAAGACGCGCGCCCTAGGCGCGCTCAAACTTGCGGGCGAAGCGAGCCGCGCGCGGAGTCCGCGATGAGAATGTGCCCGCGCAGCGGGCAGATTTTTAATTCTATTCTATTTTATTCCAGATAATAAATGATGATGTCTAAATATGATTCTTTGTATGATTTCGTATTTTATTTTCTATTAGTTTTTGTATCGAGTCAACAATGAGAAGTAATCGCGTACTCCCATGTTCAGATTTATGGATCATACAGTTTATGCCATTTTTCTTCAATGCAGACTTTCTTCGCAGTAGGAAATCAAACTCCAATTTTGAGCTGTCACAGCATGAGATGTCAGGGACGTTTCTCCTGCACGTTTTAGAAAATTAAAAATTAAGATTCTACAAATATTTTTAGAAATCATGTACCCAAATATCATATTTGCATTCTCAACTTTGTCCCTGAATTGATTATATGTTTTTACATATGAATAATGAAATATGAAAACATATAAAAACTCCAAATGGTTCCTTCCTCCTTCCTAGACCATTGATGAAAAATTATAAAATAATACATTTTTTTAGGTTAGGTATCTAATTCATTCAATTCTTCTCATGATTTCCTACTGCTTAATACTACTGTATATAGGTATTGTATACCTATATGTTGAAATATACTCAGGAACAATCAAGATATGAATATATTTTGGTTTTGAATAAAGGTTAATATCATTTTCAACAACTTCTAAATTCAGGTATTTCGATCGATAATTATCAGTCCTTTGATCAAATTGACTAATTCAAGATAAAAGTTCATTCAGAAATAAATCTGAGTATCCCAAATGATTACATTGGTAATACTAACAAGATACTACCTTTTAGAATAATATATATTATCCAGTAGGATTGGAGAAAATCCAATAAAATATTTGGGATTTTTCAATTTGCATCTCGTATACTCAACATCAGTACATGTATATTATAGTTTTGTATATATTGACATAGTCAAAACTTTGCACTTTCTTATTTAATTAGTCTAAAATTGTTTAAATTTCGCCGCATCCACAACCGAATTCTCATCAAGTCCAAATAACTGAAGCAACGAAGTTGGATGCAATGTATTCTAATATTTTTAAATTCTTCAAATAATATAACTGAATAAATTGCCTGCACTAAAATATTGAATTCTTCAAACAATTGAATATATTATTATAAAAATTAAAAATTTTGTACTAGCACTGTAAATGAGGCTATTTTCTGGTAGATGTTGCTATTTATTTCTATGATAAATGAAAGTATGTTTCTTATATGATTTTTTTAGAGATATCTGTAATATTTCCATCTACAATACCAGAAAAAATTGGAACGGTGGTAAATTGATCATCCTTTCCATTAGTAGCTTATTACGTGCACCTGTAGCGCTATCTATTTCTACACACACTGGTTTTCAAGCTGATTCATTCACCCAAACACAAAAAAAATATTACTCAATCAGTTGTAAATTGTTCCTCTTAAAATGTTTTTTGTCACACCTGTAAAATTTGGTTGATTGGACTTGGCACCGTTTGAAATTCCTCGCTTCAACCATTCAAATCCAGAAGAAAAGGGAGTTTAGACAATACACACATTAAGGCAAGACTTAGCTGAAGAAAACCTTTCTCCACTATAACACTTTTGGGAAGTTCTCTGACAACAAAATTACATACCAACAACGAAAGTACAGTAGGTATCACTTAAAATTCCAGAGGGAGCACTTCCGAAAAAAAACTAGCGGTAAATCGAGTAAGCGAGTGAGCGGTAGACTTCCGGTTCCTGTTGGACCTGAGAATGTAGCCTACGCTGCATTTATGCCTCACTGATCACTGCAAATCGACTAGAAACATTCGAAATAAGCATTGAGGCAAACGGCCGATAATATGAGGACTAAGTTACTCCAGGTCAATTCGCAGTTCAGGAACCTACAATTCTCCCGAGAATCAATAATTTCTGCGTACCTATGGGGTACAAAGCCCTAGATTGCTATAGCAACTTGTATTCAAAACATGATATCATGGAAAACGTGGGACTTCAGGAACTCAGGAGAAAGGTTTATAATGATGCAGTTAAAGAGAAATACATGAAGGATATTAGATCAGGAATCAGAGGAAGAGGGTGAAACAAAGGATGGAGTTATGATGAGAAGATAGAAAGTGGAGGGGGGGGGGGGAGGCAAAAGAGTAGCGGTAGTATGCGTATAGAGGAGAAGAGGGGAGATGAATGATGGAAAGTTATAAGAAGGTGGACAGAAGCAAAAGGAGGGGGGCTAGTATTGATTGGGGATGACCTAAATGTATGGGCTGGAGTTCAAGGAGGGGAGGTATGGGATGGAGAGGAGAAGGTACTGATACTGAACTTGATAGGAGAAGCAGAATGGTTCATTTGTAATGGGAATACAAAAGGGGAAGGGGATGGTGAGATAACATTCACAAGGAAAGGAGAAATAGTAGCAGACTACATTCTAGGAGAAGAGAGGATAAGGAATCTTATGGTAGGAATGGGAGTGGGTAATGAGATAAGCTAAGAGCACTTTCTAGCAATAGCGAAATTCAAAGGAGGTTATAGACATTCTAGAGGTGAGACTAGAAGAGGAGAGGTGAGAAAAGAAAACATGGGGCGCTGGGGGAGAGAAAAGTTGGAAGAATTCAGGGAAAAAATGAAGAACGTGAATCTGAAAGGTATAGAAGAGGAAGGGGTAGACGGAATAAGATGAAGTCATCATCATCAATACTCTTCACCGAAATAAGTCAGTTTCTGGTAGTAAATAAACGTGAATAGTAAAAGTGATTCAGGAGAAGTTGAAGACAGTAACGCTAAAGTCAATAATAAACAATGTCAAAGTAACACAAATGGATATTTATTTAAAACTTCAAATATTGAATATCTAGGAGCTCAGATAAATATACATGAGGTATCTAGCACAGCTACTTGTTGCTTGTGTATCTATTTTTAAATTTTTTGAATAATAGAAGTATAATCATTTGAAATGAAAAACAATAAAATTATAAACAAAATGCATTACCTTAAAATCATAGTGTACAACATTTCTCTTATGTGCATAATTACATATTTTCCTTGAAAATTTTATTCAGCATTTTTAGCGACATAGCCCACACATTTAAAAAAGGGCCGGTATACAATATTATCAATTTATATTATATTTGTAGGATTGATAATCGACATTTAATATTAAATAATTATTTTTATATCATTTAGAGCATTGAAGAACATATACATGACACAAGTTGTTATGAAAATGTAATAAGCCTAAAGGGTTTCATGTGTACCTGTCTCAGCTTCTTCTTATGAGTTTTGTCAAAACAAAAATGTTAATTGGTTTAACAGACATGATTCGTATTCATACTACAAGTTTATTCTAGGACCTCAGATAGATATACATGAGTCAGTTCTATAGATTGTTGAATGAAAGAATACACAGAGTCAAAGAAGATATGACGCGGCAGGAGAGGAGAGGAAAATGGGTAGTAGGGTACAGTGCATAGGAAGAAAAAAATAAAGGTATCAGTTTAATAATAAGCAGATATAGGATATGGGTAAATGGTAAGAATATGGGATATGGGTAAATGGGAACAAGGCAGGGAGAAAAATGGACAGAGAACGACGAGATAGGTGTCAAGGGAACGCGACGGGGTTTACAGGTTTACAGAAGTCAAAAAACCATAGAGATGAGAACGAGAGAAGAGGGGGCAAGTGAAAGTGTCACTCTGGAATGTGTTGGGATTGAAAAAGAAGGACTTGGGTTTCTGGGAGAAATTGCAGAGATTGGACGTAGTGATGATACGTGAGGGATGGGTGGAGGAGGGAGACTGGAAAGGTAAATAAAAAAATAACCAAGAGGATATGTTTGGAGGATGCAAGAGGCAAGAAAGGAACATGAGAAAGAAGAGGCTTGGGCGGCATGGTATTAGGGGTGAGAAAGAGTCTTGTGGTCGAATAGGGATCTGAGGATGATGGCGTAACAAAGGACGGAGTTATGAAGCGAAGAATTAAAGTTGAGGCAAAAGAGAAGCGGTAGTATGCATTCACAGGAGAAGAGGAGATATGGACAGTTTATAAGGGAGTGGATAGAAGAAAGAGGAGAGGGGCTAGTATTTATTGGGGGTGACCTCAATGCGTGAATTAGAAATGAAGAAGGAGAGGTATAGGATATGGAGGAGGCGGTGTTCCTGACGAAATCAAAACAAAGAGAAACAGATCGAGAGGGTGGGATACTTATGAATTCGATAGAAGAAGCGGGATGGTTCATTTGTAATGGAAATACAAAGGGGGAAGAGGATAGTGAAATAAGAGGTTATAAACATTCGGGGAGGAAATGGAGAATGAGAATATGAAAGGTAAAGAAGAGGAAGGGGTAGACAAGATAATAGAAGGAATAAGGAGGGTGATTGATAAGGTAAAGGAGGCTGTTCAACCAAAAGAAGAAGGAGACATAGAAAGAATAGGATGGCAGGATAAAGAATGTAAGGAAGATAAAGAGAAATTAGAGGAGAGTGTTAGAGGATTGAGAAGAGATTAGCAAAAGAGAGTAGAACAGGAGAAAGCGAAAATATGAGAAAATGTTGAACGAGAAGAAGCAGGAGGAAAAGGAACGATATAAGGGAAAGGTAAAGAAAGAGGTGAAGGAAAGAAAAGTATGGGAGGTAATACATAGGGGAAGAGAAAGAAGGAAGGGAGTGATTGATTACATAAAAATGAGTGAATGGACGGAGTCCTCCAAAGGACTGTTGATAGGGGAAAAAAGAAAGTTTAGAAACAAAAAGAGGAAGGTAATTGAGTAAGGAGGGGAAGATAAAAACGATATAAGCATGGGGGACGTAAAAGAGGAAATTGAAAGGTTAAGAAGAAATGAAGCAACAGGAGAGAATGGTATGGAGAATGAAGCTCTCAAATACGGGGGGGGGGATAAGAGGAGAGAGTGCTCAGGAACAGTCTATAAGAGAGTTAGGTAGAAGAGAAAGGAAGTATCTTACATGAACAGACGGGTTTTGGTAAATGAATGGGAACAACTGATAACATTCACATCTTAAACTATCTAGCAAATAGGAACTTCAGGCGGAAAAAGGGAAAATTGTGGGCTTGTGTGAATAGAAGGATGTTGTGGCAGGCAATGAAAAAAGAGGGGTAGATGAAGAGTTAATAGAAGTAATAAAAGAAATATTTGTGGAGACTAGGTTCAGAGTGAGGGTGAGGAATGAGAAAGGGAGGGAATCCTGTAAAAGGAGAGGACTGGGATAAGGTTGCTTGTTGAGGCCAATACTGTACAGTACGATGCTAGCATATTTAGAGGGAAAGCTGAAGAAGAAAAGGGAAGGAGGTGCGATCATAGCAAGCAGTAAGCTTCACTCCTTAGAATATGCGGATGACGTGATACTTTTAGCAGAGGAAAAAAAAGGATTGAATTCGATGTTGAGAGCGTTTGAAGACCAAGATAATGTGCTTTAGGAATAGAAGGAAGCAAATAGTGTACAAGAGGAAGTTTGATGAGAAACGATTGAACTATTAGAGGAGGTTTCTTACTTGAAGTTTTGGTTTGAAGCAGGAGGAGGCAATGATCTACGTGTTAGGAAAAGGATGGAGTGTGCCAGTTAAATAATAGGACAAGATTATGGCAAAAGGAAGAGAATGTTTAAGGATGATTAGAGGATGAGAACATGAATGTTCGATGGGCTAGTATGGTCAGCCATATGCTATGGAGTAGAAAATATATATGGGTGGAAAGAGCAAAAGAGAGTAGAAAGTCTTCATGAAAGGTAAAAAGGAAATGGTTGTTCAGCAAGTAAAGCAAGCATGGGAGTTTCAAGAGAAGTTTAGGAGGGGACATGAAAGGAAAGGAAAGGTGGAGAAAAATTATGGAATCGCAGTACAACAGGTGGTATAAGATTGTCAAATGTGTCGGTGTGGTTATGAAGTGGAGCCGTGGAAACATGTCTTAGAGGTATTCACTGGAAAGAGAAAGCAAGGCAGAAGTGTGAGTGATTGTGTGCGAGGATGCTGGCTGAAAGTGATCATGGAGGGGAATGGATGAGAAGACTGGAAGAACTTGAGGAAGGAAAAGCCAAGGGTTTGTCTGGTTAAAAGGATTTAGATAAATATAAAAAAATTAGGTTTGAGAAAACTATCAAATTGAAAGATAGTTTTTGAAGTAATAAGTAGTTTACTTATGTAACTCATTGTGAAGGGAACAAAGGCTCTCAAACCCGTGAAAGCGGAGAAAATAAATACAATACAATTCCTGCTTACCTATGGGGTACAAAGCCCTAGATTGCTATAGCAACTTGTATCCAGACCATGATATCCTGGCAAATGTGGAACTTCAGGAACTCAGAAGGAAGGCAAATAATGATGCAGCAAAAGAGAAATACATGAATGATATTTCTTTCTTGAGAAGGTAGGAAAAGTGATCCGAATAAACTGAGTTTGAAAGGCTTGGGTTCTATCTACATGCCCTCTTGTGTACAGCAGTAGCTTGTTAAAACGCTTTTCTTTATTGAGGATCTTTCTTCCTGTTTTCTCGAAAATTCTTTCTGCAGTTTGTTATCTTCCTGATAAGATAGATGGTTAAAGGAGTCGTTCAAGGGGAGAAATGGGAGGGAAAATCTTTAGTTCGAGATTTGTCAAACCGCAGTCTATCGGCTTAAATATTTGATTCTATATCTAAAATCAGCGTTTAAAGTTAAGAATGCCAGTGTCTCAAGTACCTTGCCTCAAAAGAACGCATGCGCAGCTTTTTCACCAGTGTCTAAAGTGGATCATTTTGGAACTGCGCATACGCGAAAATTGTTTGCGCATAGTGTATTAAAATAAGGTGATTTAGCACCATTTAGAAGCATGGAAACGTCAACTTTTAAGGTGGGTGTTGCAAGGCAGCTATTTCTGATACAAGTGCGCCAAATAGGTGATTGTGTGCGAGCGTGAATTTCGCATTATAAGTCAATTTTCGAATGAGAAATGCCATCATTACCCGCTTAAGGCACTCTCCCTTCTTAAAATTCAAGAATACATGATTGGAATCAATATATTTCAGTTCCAGCAAGAAAGTACTTCCTTACGACTGTGTTAGATTCTCAATTGACATTTGAAGATCGAACAACAAAATTTTGGTTCTCGGAATTTGGATTAAAAACATTGAATCACCATCCTTGACGTCGTTCACACACATATTATATAGTTCTTCTTGCCTACAAGCTCCGGTCATTCCAATAATCAAAGCAGCCTACAAATTATGTAAAAATATAGTCCTACATAACCTAAAAAAAATTGTTAACAAATTTTCATATTCAGATTATTTTATACCTCAAGTGCTGAATAATCGTGGTCTGAATCTCAAGCAAATTTTTCATGTCATTTGATGATAAATTTTTTAATTGGTTCAGCCTTAAATCCAGTGGAATGTCTCTTTGAAGAGACAGTTAGCTTTGCATAGGCTTCCAGTTTTGCATCATTACGGGACCGATTTGGGTACAATATCTGGCGGAGCACACAGATTCTCACTATTTGGAGACAATAAATAAGAACTATTGGAATTCATATTTATTCATCAACTTATGAGAGAAATAATTCATGACCCTTGAAAAAGACAAGTTTCGGAGCACTAGCTGTCATTCTGGTAACTCTAGTTACCTACTGTCACAGCTGATACACCAAACTTCTTCCAATCTAGAGTTCCTTTAGGGAGAGTTGGAACATGTGAGAATCGTCTCTGATTGGTAGGACCAACCGGAATGAGGAAGTCCTTATTAGAGCGCGCTTTTCAATTTGTATTTATCTTTCTCTTACCGAAAAAATGAATACATGAGAAGAAAAAGTTGCAAAAATTTTTTTGAGCATTAAGAATTTGAATAACGGTATTCTGCGACAGTACTATTTGAATAAACAAAGATCGCCAGGATAACGAAATGCTTACATACTAAGGATGCTCGGTTTAAATTTTATTTATAAAGCATTATAAATTTTTGTACCTTAGTCATCTTATTTTATTGAGAATAGAGATTTTTGTTGCAGGTATTTCAAAACGAATTCTCCTTTTTGACGATTCACAACAAACGACAATTTTGAATTGAGGTTGGGTTGATTTAGCAGCCTGGCCTACACGCATGCGATTTGTGACTATTTTCTTATTCCGGTTGACCCTAGCCGAGTGGTGGGGGAATACGTGTCCCAACTCTACCTAGAGGACCTCTACTTCCAAACAACAAAGTGATATTCACGCTGCCCTCCAGATGTCACCAGTATACAGTATAAAGGCTAATCCACAACATTAGGTACGCAAACTTGCGAAAGCTTGGAGATTCCAATACCAGTGTTCAAAGTAATCAATGACAATCTCTAAAGTACCCATCGACATATAGAAATGGAACGATCACGCTGTGAAGATCTATGAAATGGGGTTTAGAGAGAGAGAGAAAACATTTGAGCCGTCTATCGCCCTTTGTCTATTCCAGAGCTGTGTCAAGTGAATCGGAGGCACTGCACATTGCCTAAATACTCCCTATGGTTAATTTTGTCTGTAAACTATTATAAACAATGAAATTTAATCATGTAGTTATAATGAATTGAAAATTTAAAAACATTCTTGCAAAATATTCATTTAGCTTATAAAAAAAAATTGGTGACCTTTAATTCTTCTTGCTTTTTGATTGAAAGTGCTTTAATAATAATCCTTTGGTGAGAAATAAATTTATATAAGAACATTGATATCAACGGATTTAAGGTTGTGAGTGAAAAATGTGAAAGGGAAACTAAGCCTTATCTTTTAACAAAAATTTCCAGTTTTCTAACCTTGTTTTTCAAAACTAACG
>WSXT02163035.1:0-10015 GCA_011762715.2 Neuroterus valhalla | reverse complement strand
AGGGTTTTTGTATTTTTTTGCAGCGATCCGAGTTGACTATTCAACTATTTGATAGTTTATGTGTATCTTTTTTATAACTATCATGCATTTGTGGTTAAACATTTCATTATTGTAAATTGTTAATTGTTATTGTAATTGTTTCATTTTCTAAATTTTCGTTTGTGCTCATATTTTCACGCTTATAAATTATAAAGCAACCTGCAAATTCAAATGTGTCAAAATATATTTTTATTACTATTAATCATGTGTTGTTGAACTTTTTACATTCTTACCATAAAGAGAAGGTATTGGTTTCATTTGAAAATCGACTTTCGCGGAATTTTTCAAATCTCCACGTTTTGGACCTCCTAATTCCGAGAAAGTAGTTTTCACGTTGGTGTCTGTCTGTTGTCGAATTGGATTACCCTTTGCAAACATTTCGAGGGAACAAAAAGACAGGTGAAGTTCGTTAACCAGCTATTTTTGATGAAAAATTAAAGAGGGGGAGAATTTGGAAATTTTTTTGGACTTTTTTCCAAGACAAAACGTTTCAAGTACGGTTTCCTGTAGCAGGTAGAAAGTGGAACAATTTATCCTCATAATTTTTTCCAATGAAAACAAAATTGTCAAAGTTTTGGCATTTTCAAAATTTGAAAGTATAAAAGGGAATGAGAATTTTCAGCCAAACAACGCAAGGTATGAAAAAAAGTTTGCAGAGAAAAATGTTGCTTTTTGGGAGCCCTCCAGGATGATATTCTGTTTGAAAATTCATTACTCATTAGAGATGAAGAAAATTATGAAAGAGGGGGGGGGGGGAGTAGAGAAGACAAAAAGGAGAGAAGAAGATCGAGTGTAGAAAGAGAAGAAAAGAAAAGAAAGAGAATAGATTTATGGCGAGAAGGGAGTTGAGTGAGGAAAAAGTTTGAGACAAGAAGAGAAGAATGGAAAAAGAGGCCGCGAAGAGAGGAGAAATAGAAAATAACAGAAGAAAGAGAGAAGTGGGAGAGTATAAAATGAAAAGAAGTGGAGAAACAGAAAGAGAGATGAGAATTGTAAAAAGAAGGGAAGAAAAGGAGAAAAAGAAACGAAAAAAGAGAGAAGAGAAGGCGTGAATATGAGAATGTGATAAAGGGACGAAGGCAAAAAGTAAAGAAAAGAAGACGAGGAGGAGAGAATAAGCGATGAAGAAGAGAGTTAAAAGAAGAAGAGGAGAAGAAAAAAGTGAAGGAAAGAAGAGTAACTAGAAAAAAGGAAGAAGCAAAAAAGAGAGGGAGAAAAGAAGACAGTTAGATATGAAGAGAAGAAAGGCTTAAGAGAAAAGAGGACGTGCATAGGAGAGAAACAGGAAAAAAGAGAAAATAAGAGAAGAGAAAAGAAGAAGAGGATAACAAGAGAGAAGAAATGAAGAGAAGGAGACAAGTGGTGAATAAAAAATAAAGAGCAGAGAGAGAGAGTTGATGAAAAAAGAAAGGAAAGGAGTACCAAATAAGTGAAGAAGAGAAGAGAAGAGGGGGAGGAGACAAAAATATACGAAAGGAAGGAAAGACGAATAAAAGAAAAAGGACAAAGAAGAGAAGAAGAGAATTAAGACATCAAGAGAGTTGGGAGAAGAAAAGAAGGAAGGAAGCATAGAAGTTTGGGAGGAGAAAGAGAAAGTTCAGAGGTCAAGAGAATAAGAGGGGAATATGAGAGAAGGAAAGGATAATAAAAGAAGGAAAAAGTGATGGGAAAAAGAAGAGGTTTTAACGAGGGGAATAGAAAAGGAAGAAATGTGTGAGAGAGCAGTAAAGAAATAAAACAATAGGAAGAGAAAGAAGAGTTCAAGAGAAGAAGTAAGAGAAGGATAAAGTAAGGAGAAAAAGAGTGCAAGAAGCAGAAGAGAGTTGGAAGAAGAAGAAGAAAAGAAGAGACGAAGGGAGTCGGAGAAAAGGGAGGCTAAAGCCAAGAAGAGAAGAAGAGATGATGAGAACAAAGAGAAAAAGAAAAGGAAAAACAAAGAAAAGAAAAATAGCAGGACTAGAAGAGTAGATAAAAGAGAAGTAGAGGGCTGAGAGAAGAGAGGAAGAAGAGCAGAGGAGAGGGGAAGAAAAGAGAAGAAGAGTAATAACTTAGAGCGGAGAGGAGAAGGTGAAGAGAACAGAAGGATGGGAAAAGTGAAAAGGGTGAGAACTGAAAAAGATAACAGATGAAGGGAAACGGGAAGGAGAAAAGAAGAAATGAAGGACAGGAGAGAAGTATCGAAGAATGAGAGGAAAAAAGAGGAGAATAAGAGAAAGAAAAGAGAACAGAGTTGAAAGAAGAAAAAAAGAAGAGAAGAACGGAGTGATGAGAAAAAGAGGAGGAACAAAGAAAAGGACAAGGACGGAGAGAAGGGTCGAAGAGATATAAGAGAAAAAGAAAGTCTGGGTAGGAAGAGAGTCAGGTGGAGAAGAGAAGAAGGGAATAAGAAAAGAAAAGGAGAGAAGTTAGCGAAGTGGGGAAGAATGAAAAAAGAGGGTTAGTGAAGGAGAGGGGCACCAAAAAAGGTAAGATAAGAACAAGAGAAAAAGGAAACGAGAAAGAAGAAAGCTGGGGGAGAAAAAGAGTAAGGAGGAGAAGAAAAGAAGAGAAGAAAGAAAGGAGGGCGTTCAGCGAAGGAAAGACGAAGAAAACAAGAGAAGAAATGCGACTATTCTGATGGAGAATAATATTTTTTGACATTCTTAAAATATACAAAATTGACTATATGTACGTTGAGACAAATAGATTCATTATCTGTAAATCTTTCAAAATAAATTATTATTGATTAAAATAGTATACGTTGGATTGAAAGGATTTTATATAAAGAAGTTAACAATAAAAGAACAGACGCGCGCCTTGGCGCGCGTTACTCTTCTAGTAGCAATAATATAAAGAAATAATTAAAGTAAAGCTTTGCGCCTTCGGTATCTATGCCATCTAATAGCGATGGCTATAACCACTCAACCTTTTTGGACTCTGTGCAATCGGGCTGTCTTTGACATTTTGAGGTTATAACTCGCTTCTCATAATTTGCTGTCAAAATAAGCTCCTTTCCTTATTTCGCAAGCATCATTGGCCAAAAAGAGGGAAGCATGCTATTTCGACAGTTTTTCCGGGCAAAAAAGTCACTCCTTAGTTATTAAATATTCTTTTCTCGAAGTGTTCTGGAATGAGATGTGGAAGCTGTGATTGTAAATACCACACACAGTAGCCTACACACAGGTGGTTATTACACGCAAGTCAATATCTAATTCATTCAAGTTCTTATAAAAAAGTACATAAGACTCAATTAAATAAATATGAAGAACTTATTTGGCGTATTTGTGTGTTTCCCGCATGGTTATAATTTTCAAATATTATACAGCATCATTTGTGCTGATATTGAGAAGACTTGAATCAAAATTACAACCACACTAAAGACAATATATACATTTTTTTGGAAAAATAATTTTTAAGAAATTAGGACATGCATTTTTCAAATACCTACCTCACAATGATTATTCACAAAGCGTTGAACTTATTTTATGATGGTGTAGAACATACAATGTACATGGAGTACAGTCAAAGTGAGGTTATGTTTACATTTATTTAAATTTGATATTGAAACGTCAGAACGTTAAAAGCTTCTCTAAGTGTGTACTTTTTGAATGCTTACTTAAATAAATAAGTTATTTACTTACGGTCTATAAGCACTTGTGTGGGCTGTATGTGGTCTTTACAATTGCAGCTTCCACATCCCATTTCAGAACACTCTTAAAGGAGAATATCTACATACAAGTTTCCTTGCACGTCTATAGACCAATTCAAACGATTATTTTTAATATCAAAAGCTAATTTTCTCACAATCCAGCTTCAGTTCTCGTGTTTGATGTACACGTTGTATACATACTTTCTCTACTACATGGACCAAAAATGACGGATTCAAATACTCATCTTTAGAGTGCCCTAACTTCACCCTCAATTCTTCTCGCTATCTCTTATGTCCCTAGTTAAAAAGAGGATACTAAAAGAACGGACCTGCAGGCAGGGCAATTAGGGCGAGTGACTGAGAGGTCATACTATCAATATATGGCTGAAATAAATTGTTTTGAGTGTGGGCGGAAGTTAAATCCAAGTATTTATTGCAAAAATTTCGTGAAACATGGTGATGTAAGCAAGACATTTTTTATGGCCAATCGGCTTAAGAAGAAACGTTCATCTATCTACTGTTTTAAATCTCTCTGCCAATATTTGTATTCCTTCTTCCATGTTTTTGTGTCCCATGTGCACCATCTCTATAATTATCTTGAATTCTTCGGTTTCCTCTTCTGATCAATTTTATCTTTCACTCTTCTTCCTACTCCTTCAAACCAGATCGTCACTTCACGTGGAAGGTAATCTTCATGTACGAACTACCTTATTCTGAGCCATCTTATATCCCACATCCCTTACCGTCAACAATAATGTAACCTATAACTACTCTCTCAACCTTCCCCTTGTATGAAAAGGATTCAATAGTACACGAAGAAGGCTATGTTGGTATTACGGAGCAAAGGGGGTAGACTTCTAATTCTGAAGAAGCATAGGCTGGCTTGGGGAGCAATGATAGTGATTATGAAGACATAGATAGATTAGAGAAGAACAGAAGAGTAAGAGAGAGACTGTCGAGGAAATGGAGGTAAAGGGTTCTACGAAGGAAAAAATGATAAGCTAGAAGAAGAGAAGGAATAGGAGAAAAATAATTCAAAAGAGAGAGGGATAGGAGAGGTAAGGTGCAAGATAGGAGGGGAATATGTCAATTGAGATGTGTAGGGGAGAAAAGAGATGAAGAAGTTCATTGCATTATTTTGACAGAAATGAAAAATCCATGCGTGACGTTTGAATCCAAACTCGGATTTTTAAACACCCTATAGATTGACGTAGACACTGAACTATGGCTGTTTCAAGTTTATTCAAATATTGATTTTTTAAATTGTTTAAGAAAATGTCGAGTGTTGTGGAAGAATAAGGCCTCGAACGTACAAAGCACCCTCCCCCTTGTGTTTTTCTTTCTGCCAGGATTTCCAGAGAAGATTGCAAATATTCTCATCTAGAAGCAAAAATACGTTCGATCAATAAATAACAGTGTCGTCGACACTTGTAACAAACTATTTATTTACCAGGAGAAACTTCACTCAAAAAAAAAAAGTGTATTCTGTCAAAAACTTGGATAGAATAATGTCATATTATAGGTTTTTATTATTCACTCCTCGACCTACAGCACCGTCTATCTTTGGTACAATAACCACCGGGTGGCTCCGCACCGTTACCGCAATATACCTTTGCATCAATAGCCCCAATGAGAAGAGCTAATCACAGAAAAGCGAACATGCTTATAATTGTGAAGCTCTTCTCTGTAGTTGATTGACTCCTTCTGATCTGACAACTGCTCTTATAATTCGAAATCTGCTCCCCTGCTTCAGTCATAAATGTTTGCTCCGCTACAGGTAGAGTTGTAAACCGTGAACGTGACTGCTATCACCGGAATGGTTACTGCGACGACGTCAACCTGTACACGGTAAAAATTGTCTAGTCGCTTTGCAGTGTTCTTCTCGATGCTGAACTGTGCTGTTGCTGCTTGCACCGTAAACAATACTGCGCTAACTGAATCAGGGATCTCAGAGACTCGATCGGCCCTAGTCGGCACCGCTCTGATCGTGGCAGTAATTGTTACTCCTTAAATCAGTTACGTTACCGTGCGCACAGTTTTCACAGTGAGGAAAGAGGGCGCTACGTAACACATATATAATACAAGTTGCATGATTCCTCATTTCATGAATAATATCACTTAAGATAATTAAGTAATTATTATTATCACATATGTCTTTATGTATGGATGGGCGACATGTAACTAATAAAAAATACGTACACTGACCAGGGAACCGAAACCAAATAACATCTTTTATTAATAATTCAACCTGGACGAAAACCTGAACATCGTTTATATTATTACAATAACGTTGAAAATTTTATCATTTAACGTTTTATAATATTTATCGTTTTTACTCTAGATGTTAGAATTTATTAGAGTTTGTTTTACTTTTCTCGTGTTACACTGCGCGCGCGTTGAAACGTTTTCGTTCTAGCAGTAAACGTCACTGACACCACCGGAGCGATGACAGCTAGAGCAGTGACGGCGACAGCGAATACTTTTCAGGTGCCACACCGTAATAGTTACGGTGCGTACCGAGATCGCTCGTGCAACGGCAGCGTCGAACACTGCCTTATACAGACACGAAAATCTTCCGTAACGAATACGGTGCTAGCAGTAGCCATTACGGTTTACTTCTCTCCGTGTAGAGGTTTTCCAGCTTTGCCAGCGGCTCTTTTGACTTGGGCGCGGCTTTTTTTGGCGGTCGTGATTTATATCACTGATGCGTTGCCACTGAATTGGTGTTTGAACGAGTAGAATTTTCGAAAATCTCAATAAGTTGTAATATTTTGCGGCAAATATTCAGTTATACTTCTGTAAGTAATATAATCACCCTACGCTCCCTTGCTTTGGTCGAAGCTTCTATGCGAAAATTCCCCTCCACCCATGTTCAATTTTAATGCTTCGGATAAGTCGGCTTTATGAAACATGAAGTCTGTAAATAGAAGAAAGGACTCTGTAAATCTAAAAGCTCTGAAAAACAAATGTCGAATGACGGCATATTATCATGGCAATAGAAGACCAGCCAATAAACGAGCTACACATGCGTAACGCAAAAAAAAAACGTTGAAGCAGGATTTGTGTAGATTATATACACGAGCGTGATGTTTTTTCAATTGATGAATTTCAAATTTTTTATTCCTATTTATGGTGAAAGTACATATTTATATACATGTAATTTGATTACTCTATTCCACGATAAATCCTAAAATAACAAGTGAAAGTAACCCCATTGTTATTTAGTAACAAAATCGATTTTCAGAGACATAGGGAGGATTAGGAGAATTTCAAACATAACTGTAATTTATTTGTTCATTCTTCATTGTTCATTGTTCATCATTTTATCAATCAGTTTATCCAATTCCACGGTAAGAAACTCTTCGTCAATCCGTTCAAATTATGAATATCCATGGTGGAGCATTAAAATTTATCACCAGTAATACACTTTTGATAAACTGATGAGGTCGGGCATCGACGTACGAAACATGTTTTCAACATTATAACAATGAACAAATAAAAGGCTTGTAGGCAAAAGAACTCAGAAGATCTTGAATTATTAAATCCCAAAATCTAACCAAAACCTTAACACCAAATTGCATAACTATAAATATTCTCACAAATTTATGCATCAGAAAGGATATATTGGACTTTCTTCGACAAAATTCATAATAAAAGAAATAAATGTTTTCAAAATATATGAGGAATAATTGGGCAAAATATATTCTTTTCAATAAACTAGAAAATATTCCCAAAATAAAGATATTCATTTAGAAGCGAAAAACTTTTATCGAAAGAAAAAACCATTCTATTGAATGAAAAGGCTGTCAATCTATGTAATCCAATCTGTTAGATGGTTAACTTTTTATGTGCAGTTTCTGTTTGATCACATCTGATCACAACAGAACTTATTTATTCCTACTTGATTATATTCGATCTGATCCCTTCTCCCCCAACCTTTTTCTGCGTCTTTACCAATCAACGAGCCCCTTTCTTTCTCTCCCTCCCCGCGTTATCCTTTCTCCACCATCCACACCCTTTTGTACTTCTCTTTCCTAACTCCACCCTTAATTCTTCTTGCTATTCCTTACCTCTGCGTATTCTCTTTTTTCCCTCTTCCTTGATTCCTCCCCCCTCCCTCTCTCTTTCATTACATCTACCTACCTTCAACGTCCCTACCTAAAAAGAGGATACTCAAAGAGTCCCCAATTGGAGAAAAACCGCCAGCAAAGCCAAAAATTCATATCCAATGCAAAAAAGCCGTGTTCAAAGTAGAAATTTCGCAACAAAGCCAGAAACCATAATCAAAGCAGAAGCTTTTTTAAATTCAGGAATACTGCAACCAAAGCGAAAGAGCCGCGGCTTCCGCAGAATTAGTCTGTCATCAATCAGAATGAATCTTCCAACCATCACCTTGTTCACTCCACTGTATGCAACTCTTCTTTTCAAAGATCCTGGTGCAGACATTATAGGCCGTTCCAAAGAGATGACACCAATGAAAAGTGATGTCTTATAAGCATAAAGAATTTTTGCAACGGTTTGTACAGTAAGTGCAGAAAAAGTAATACATATGTCAATGAGGAAATCATAATATTCAATTCACAGACAGATTACGAATCATTCTATTCTAATATAGTCATCCTTCTCAAATCGAATAAGAATATTTTTATTTGAAACAGTTTCGAATATTGTAAATGGTTTTTAACCACTATGTGAATTTTCTTTGTCAATAAAAGAAAAAATTACTAGCAGCTCTATAAGCTGAATATTCAGCGTCTTAGAAATAAGCAGAGGACTATGCTAGGTTATGATAGTGCCAAGGGGAAGCAAGCAAAAAATCAAAGCAGAAAGAGATGAGGATATAAGAATGATTCTGGAAGGGATATGGAATTATTTCTGGAATGGAGTAAGATGAATAAAAAATTAAGTCATAGTACTAAGTGAGTCAGATATAAGAATACTGATGAGGAAATAGTATTAGATAGCGAAGAAGTGGAAGACTGTGTAATCTTTATTTCCAACGAATCGTATGGGGTCGAAAGTATTACACGTAAAACTGTTGCACAGGGAAGGATATAATAGCAAAACCATTGTCAGTGGCCGAAGAAGAATCAATATCAGCTGCGTTGTATCCGCAGTCAAGAAACTACAGAATGTTATAGCTGATGGTGTGGAGATCATCAACTCTGAATTGCCTGATTGAGGTGGAGGATTTTTATATGTGTGGCTCCATGAGTTTATATGAGATGTGAATTGTATGCTGGATTTGAAGATAGCTAACGTCTCTGTATATATTGACACTATTTGGAATACGGAATAATTCTAATAATTTCTGATTAGGGGCAATGACCAAGAAAGTATAGAACCTGAATGAAGTGATTGAGATATATTCTTTGACTACCTGAGTTGCAAGAGCAGACAGATGTCAAATACAGCCAGCAAGATCCCGTTTCAATGCTTCCCGTAGCTGATAAACTGAAGCAAAAGAACAAGAGAGGCATGAGCCACTGTATTGGTTCAATGATCCCGGAAAAGTTAAAAGCCCTTATCGAGAGAAAGAAGGTCTTCCCTGAGACATTCGGCCAATCCTCTGGCCGTAATTCAGATGAAAATAGTCGTTCTGCACATCTCGAAAGCAGATGAATTGGAGTTCGAAATCATGGCTCCTAACGTCGAAAACAACCTCCAGAATTTGATGAAGTCCTTCTCAGCAGGGAACCTCTTGAAAAGGGGGCTATCGTGATGGTCACCACTGATACTTGGAAGAAGGCAAGCATATACGAATAAGATTTCATGCGAAGCGTCACGGGCGTGCGGACTAGTTCAAAAGTCCTATGGCGGAGCTCTCCGAAACCAACTCAAGCGAGTGATGAATGCTGGATCTACCTCTAATACATCAGGTTCATTTTTGTTTTTACTGAGTAAGTTGTTCCAAGCTCTAAACCTCTTTAACATGATCATAATTTTCCAGAAATGCTTTTCAGACCATACGTCTTAGTCTTTGTCTCCCTAATTTATTCCATATATCTGAGTACGCTGCTTAGGCTCCAGACCATTTCTATATTCTTTTGATTTATCTGGGTACGCTGCTTGAGCTTTAGACTTTTACCAGTATTTGGTTTATCTTAGCACGCTGCCGAGGCTCCAGACTTTGGTCTTTGTAATAACGCTGCAGAAGGCGCGCTACTCAATTGAGCTTTTGATTCATGTTGTAACTTGTAGTTCTAACGCAGACTCATTTTTTCAAGAGACCTTGCCGTAGAAGGCTGACCAGATTTTATGTAGTCAATCCCACACTGCATACGGGACGCGTTTTGTCTTGCCCAGCTAATCTTCTTGTTTAGTTGATGCAAGCGCTTTTTGGTTTTT
>WSXT02163024.1:0-10015 GCA_011762715.2 Neuroterus valhalla | reverse complement strand
TTTTGAGTTTTATTGTTTTCGTTGCCTATTTACCTTTTCCAGTAAATGTTAATTTATCTGTTTCTTGTTTGAAAATTCACCTTCATGGTTGAAGATTGAAGTGCTCCAGTTAAATATTTATCTTTTGTATTGAATATTCATCTTCTTGATTGAAAAATTACCTAATTTTTGTGAAACCGTTCATTTTCGTTATCGCGAATTGATCTTTCTTGATTGTGAGTTTAACTGTTTCAATTTTTGTAAAAACAAATGATATTTTTTGTTGCGAATTTGAGTATTCTTTTCAAACTTGACTTATTTTGCAATATTTGATCTGTTATGTTAAGGGATGTTTAGAATGAACGTCATGAAAAAAGAGGTTTATGTTTTGCGAAAAATATAAATATGTTACTTCTAGTTGACCGAGAAAATTGAAAAACTTAACCGTGAAGAACCGGGAAGTGACCGTGAATTTAAAATCGTCCGCCGAATTGCCACCTTGGTAATGTACATCCTCAAAAATTTTGATCATCTTTCATGGGAGATTGCCTCTCTGCATCCGAAGATATATACATTTCCTGAGTTCTAGAATGACTGACGAACTTTACTTGGAAATCGAATATAAATTCTGAAGAAAAATAAAACATACAATAATTAGGGAAGGAAGATATAAATACTTGATAAATTCAATGCATGCAGTTCTTGATCTTCTTGTGATCTTGAAGAGTTGAAGTTGTGTGGGGATCAAAATATTTATAGGTTATTTTCCTTGTATGTTTCAGGTCAGTATCGGTGCCTCTTTTTTTCGTTGGGGAGTGTTCTCATGCCTGGGAGGTCAAGTCGAGGTTAAAAAGCAAAAAGAAGTTCACAGCTTTAATTCTTCAGACTTGAACCGACAGACCGTCGAGAGATTATCGCGAGGATAAAATAACTGCCTTAATTACCCGGTAGGTACCAACGAATGAGGGAATCAAGAACCTCTTCATTGACCTTCAGCCTAACCTAACTTAGCAAGAAAGTATCAGTTGAAGAGTTCTTCAAATTGTTTCTGGCTCTTCCATATTTCATCTTAGGCTGACACTCCCTCTTCGCTCTTCAGCTCTTTCCGATTTTATTAAGCTTGACTAGTAATTTTGATGATGGAGAATTTTGTTGACCGGGAAATGACCGGGAATTTTTTTCTGGGGAAAAGCCAGAGAATGACCAGGAATTTCATTCACCAAGAAATTACCGGGAAATCTCTTGACTGGGGGGAACCAGGAAATGACCAAGAATTTTACTGACAGAAAAAACCCCGGGAAATGACCAGGGTTTTATTGACCGGAAATTTTATTGACCAGAAATTTTATTGACTGAGAAAGGATCGGGAATTTTATTGACCTAAGAAAACCGAGAATGACCGGGAACCGTATTGACGAGAATTGATCTTGAATTTTATTGATCGGGAAATGACCAGAAATTGTATTGACCGGTAATAACTGTGAATTTTATTGATCGGCAAGAGACCAGGAATTTTATTGATCGGCAAGTGACCAGAAATTTTATTGATCGGCAAGTGACTGGGGAATGACCGGGAATTTCATTGATCGAGGAAAAACGAGGAATGATCGGGGAAGACTGGTAAATGCCCTGGAATTATTTTACTGGGGAAAAGTCAGGGAACGACCAGGAATTTCATCGTCCGGAAAACACCGGAAAATGACCAGTGTTTTATTGAACGGGAATTTTATTGACCTAGAAAAGACCAGGGAAATTTTATTGATCGAGCAAAACCGAGAAATGACCGCGAATTGTATTGACGGGAAAAGACCAGGAATTGATCTTGAATTTTATTGATCGGGAAATGACCAGAAATTTTATTGATCGAGGAATGACCAGGAATTTTATTGATCGGCAAGTGAACAGGAATATTATTGACCGGGAAATGGCTGGGAATTTTATTGATTGAGGGAAAACGGGGAATGACCGAGAATTTCATTGACCGGGGAAGACTGGGAAATGACCGGGAATATTTTGACTAGGGAAAAAGCCGGAAAATTGCTAGTGTTTTATTGACCGGGAATTTTATTGCCGGGAAAAGACCGGGAATTGATCTTGAATTTTATCGATCGGGAAATGAACGAGGATTTCATTGATCGGCAAGTAACCAGGAATTTTAGTGACTGGGAAATGACTGGGGAATTGGCCAGTGTTTTTTCGACCGGGAATTTCGTTGACCTAGAAAGGACCGGGAATTTTATTGATCGAGGAAAACCGGTAATTGTTTTGGCGGTAAAAGACCAGGAATTGCTCTTGAATTTTATCGATCGTGAAATGACCAGAAATTGTATTGACCGGGAAATTTATTGGCTAAAAAATGACTGGGGAGTGACCGGGAATTTTTTGATCGAGGAAAAACGGGGAATAATTGGGAATTTCATTGACCGGGGAAGACTGGGAAATGGCTAGGAATTTTTTGATTTGGGAAAAACCATGGAATCACCAGGAATTTTATGGGCAGGAAAGAACCGGGAAATGGCCAGTGTTTTTTTGACTAGGAATTGTATTGTCCTAGAATGGACCGGGGATTTTATTGAACGAGGAGAACCGGGAATCGTTTTGACGGGAAAAGACCGGAAATTAATCTTGAATTTTATTGATCGTGAAATGACCAGAAATTGTGTTGTCCGAGGAATGACCAGGAATTTTGTCGATCGGTAAGTGACCGGAAAAACGCGAAGAGACCAGTGTTTTATCAACCGGGAATTTATTGACCATGAGAGGACCGATAATCTTATCGATCGAGGAAATGACCAGGAATTGTATTGACCGGTAAATAGTTGGGATTTTTATGGATAATTTGTGGATGGTGAACAGTTTGTTCGTTAGCGCACTGCATTGTAGGAGTGTAGTTGAGTGCAGTGGAGGAGTAAGTGTACACTGTACATTGGGACTATCAACGTTTCACTGCGAGCGTCACCATTTTGCCAATTCACAACGCGTGTATAGAAGTTTCACTTTACAAAGTAGCGACTAATTTCTGCAATTAATGACTTCTTAACTGATCATTTATAGTTGAAGTTTCATAGATCCTGATAAAGATCGTGGTACCAGGAGACACTGACCATCGGATTAACCTAATTAACCCACAGGAAAATTGACTCACTGAAACGCAGTGCCCGCTTGAGGCACGCGTACAAGAAAGCGCAGCGGTCGGATTTGTTTATGCAGTGCCGTAATCGACCAGAGCTTCATTAAGTCGGCCATTAACTTCTAATTAGCTGCTTCCTCGCGAAACGAGACAGTATCAATGAGATCGACTACAATTTTTGCATTTTAAAGTCGATTTAGTACAGTTTGGAATTAGTAAAAGAATTCTGAATTCTAGTAGGCTAGTGGAACCAGTGCAGAAATTTTACTGATCGGGAAATGACCAGCAATTTTATTGACCTGAGGAAAAGAGCGGGGAATGACCGGAAATTTAATTGACCAGGAATTCCCTTTACCACGAATTTTATTGACCAGAGAGAAACCAAGACAGACCAGAAATGTCATTGACCGGAAAACCCCAGGAAATTTTGGCCAGGAAATGGCCAAAGTTTTATTGACCGGAACTTTTATTGACCAGGAAAAATTCGGGAAATGATCAGGAATTTTATTGACCAGGAAGAAACCGGGAGAAGACCATGAATTTCATTGACCGGAGGAATGACCGGGAATTTCATTGACCTGGGAAAGAACCGGGCAACGACTACGAATTTTATTGACCGGAAAAAGGGCGGGAAATGACCGGGAATTCCATTGACCAGGAACTTTGTTGACCAGGGAAAACAAGGAATTTTATTGACTGGAAAAAACTGGGAAATCACCAGTGTTTCATTGATAGGAAATTTTACTGATCGGCAGATGGTCGAAAATTTTATTGAACAAGAAGATACTGGGAAATGACCATGAGTTTTATTGACCGGAGGAAGAAAGCGGGGAATCAGCGGGAATTTCATTGACCAGGAATTATGTTGACTGGGAAAACCTGTGGAATGGTCACGAATTTTATCGACCGGAGAAAACAGGGAATCACCGCCTTTTAAATTACCGTAAATTACCGAGAATTTTACTGATCGGGAAATTACCGGAAATTTCATGGACCATGAAGAAACCGAGAAATGATCAGGAATTTTATTACCCGTAGGAAAAAGCGGGGAATGGCCGGGAATTTCATTGAACAGAAATTTCATTACCCAGGAATTTCATTGACCGGGGAAAACCAGAAAAAGACCAGGAAGAACCGGGAAATAGCCAGTAAATTTATTGACCGTAAAGAACCGAGAAATGACCAGTAATTGTGATGACCGGTTATTTTATTGACCAGGAAATGAGTAAGAACTTTATTGGTCGAAAAAAAACGGGGAACACCCGGGAATTTCATTGACCTGGGAAATGACCGGGAATTTTATTGACTGGGAAGACTAGGAAATAACCGGTAATTTTATTGACCACTAAATTCATTTACCGGGAAAAAATCAGGAAACGGCCAGGAAAAACCGGGGAATGACCAGTAATTTTATAGACCGTAAAAAAACCGAGGAATGATCAAGAATTTTATTAATCATAGGGAAAAAGCGGGGAATTGACGAGAATTTCATTTACCAGGAATTTCATCAAGCAAGAATTTCATTGCTCAGGGAAATGACCAGGAAAAACCGGGGAATGACCAGGAATTGTATTGAGTGTAGAAAACCGGGAAATAACCAGTAATTTTGATGACCGGATATTTCATTGACCAGGAAATGACAGGAAATTTTATTGATCGAAAAAAAGGAACGACCGGGAATTTCATTGACCTGGGAAGACTGGGAAATGACCAGGAATTTCATTGACTGGGGAAAACCAGGGAATGATCAGGAATTTTATTGACCAGAAAACCCGGGACGGTATTGACAGGAAAAGACCGGGAATTCACCTGGAGTGTCATTGATTGGGAAATGGCTAGAATTGTATTGACCAGGAAATAGCTGGGTAGAAAAATGAATTTATTCGTTAGAAAACAATATTTTTTTGTTTAAAATCTAAGACTGTTGTAGATAAGTGGTCTTTAAACGCTTCAAAATTGAACAAATATTGATCAAAATATTTTATTTTGTTGATAATTCGTCTATTTTTTAGAACATGAATCTTCTTGGTTGAATTCATTTATCTTGTTGAAATCATAATTATTTTTCTTGAAAATTCGACTTTTTTGTTGAAAATTTGTGTCTTTGTTTGCAAGTTCAACTGCTTGTCCTCAATGGTACTGTTTGAAAAATAAAATATATGTAAATTTCTAGCGTCCGTTATTGATGAGTTGAATATCAATCAATTATCTGCTTTTAAAGGTTCTTAGTTCTTAGCAATACTAGAAACAGGATTTTTGTCCCACATTATGTGTCATCAACCTCCTTAGTATTAAATTTACCTGACGCGTGGCCGGCCGTTGACTGGTGTCCGACTACTGGTTCTATCACTACCCTATACCTTCCAAATAGAGCTCGCAATGAAGAATCATTGAAATGTGCGTTTCCTGAAAAGAATTAATCATAAACTGCACGAAAACAGTAGAATAATCGTGTGAGGATCCATTCTTTGGTTTTATCTGCGCAGCTCTGAACGATAATAATTTTCCTCCTTCCAACGATTATTTCTGGATTAAGCTTAGAACGAGGGGGCTTTCTCGGGTTATTTTCGAATTCGAAATACACGGGGAGAGAACTGAGATTCGAGTGTAGTCTTTGCTAAGCTGCGCTTGAATTATGCATCACTTTGCGCCACGTCATCGGACAAAAATAAAAATCTTGTAAACATGCTTATGAATCTTATATTAGAGAGCAAATCTCATCATCTTCATAAACAAATTAGCTGGAGCCAAGTGAAGAGAGTCAATATTTTATCCAACAAATCAATTTTAATAATTTTGAACCGAGAGTTTCTGAAGGAGGTATCCAACATTATATTTATTAGAGAACTCTATTTTATGCAAAGTGCATGTCGCATAATGTTGATATTGGTATTTTTGCAAATTCTCAAACTTCGAATTGGTTTTTTTTTCAATTGAAAAAGAACAGTGTGTGTTACACCACACGGTTAAAGCGTAAGCTTCTTATGAAGAAGAGAAGCAGGTACTTGAGAGAAGAAGAATCGAAGAGAGTTAAGAAAAGAAGAAAAGAAAGTTTAGAAAAAGGAAGAAAAGAAGAGAAAGAGAGAAGGAGGGAACAAGAGAAACAGAAAGTTAAGAGAAGAAGAAGAGCAGAAAATAAAATAAGATTTTAAAAAAGGAAAGTAGAGGGTAAGAGAAGGAGAGAAATAAGAGAAGGAGAGTGGAAGATGCTTAAGAGCAGAATAGATGTAAGAGAGGGTGAGGGTTTAGGGGAGAAGAAAAAGAGTGAATAAGAGGTGCAGAAACGTGGGAGAAAAAGAGAAGAAGAAAAGAAGAGAGTTAAGAGAAGGAGGTAGCAGGAGAAGAAGAGAATTAGGAGAAAAAGAGAAGAAGATAAGCAAGGAGTTAGGAGAAGAAAGAAGTTGAGGAGAGCATTAAAAGAAGGAGGGAAGAAGAGAAAAAGAAGAGCGGAGAAGAGGAGATGAATAGAAGAGAAGCCGAATACTAAGAGAAGAAGAGGGTTAAGAGAAGAGGAGGAGAAGATAAGAAAGGAGTTAAGAGCAGCGGAGAAGAAAGTAGTTGAAAAAGGAAGAGAAAAAGAGGATAAAAAGAAAAAGAGAAGGAAAGAGTTAAGAGAAGAAGAGAAGAAGGAAAAGAGAAAGATAAGAGAAGAAAAAGAAAAGATAAGAGAAGAAAAAGAAAAGAAATCAAGGGAAGAAGAGGAGGAGCAAAAAGAGGATGAGGGAAGGAGAGAAAAAGAGAAATAGGGAAAGAGGAGAACAAGAGGGTTAGGAAAAGGAGATAAGAAGTGAGTTTAGAGATGACTTTAAAAGTAGAAGAGAAGAATTCAAGAAGAAATAAAGAGAAGGGGAGAAGAAGAGAGTGAAGAGAGGAAGGCAGTTGAGAGAAGGAGATAAGAAGAGGCTGAAGAGAAGGAGAGATTTGAGATGGATGAGAGTTGAGAGAAGAAGAGAAAAAGAAGATAAGGAGGGGAGAAGAAAGGAGGAGAAGGGGAGAGTTAAGAGAGTTAAAGAATTAGGAGAAGAAGAAAAAAAGAAGAAAATAAGAGGGTTCAGAAAGAAGAGGAGAAAATAAGAGGAAGAGATAAGAAGGGAACAAGAGAAGAAGAAAGTTTAGAGAGGGTGAGGGTTGAGTAAAGAAGAGAAGTAGAAAACTGAAGGAAAAAGAGAAGAAAAGAAGAGTGTTGAGAGATCAAAAGAATCAAGATAAAAAGGAAAGAAGAGAGTGGAGAGAAAAAGAGAAGGAGAGAAGATAAGAGAAGGAGAACAAAGGAACAAAAGAAAGGAGGAGCGGAGAAGCGACTTTAGAGAGGAAGAGAAATAAGATAAGACGAGGAAAAGGAGAGAGTTGAGTGAAAAGGGGAAGGTAAGAGGAGAAGAAGAAAAGAAGAGGGGGAGGGAACAAGACAAGAGGTGAGTCAAGAGAAGAAGATAAGAAGGACGTTCAGAGAGTAAGAGGTTCCGGAAAAGAGAGAAGAAAAGGAAGAGAGATGAAGGGAACAAAAGAAAAAGAAAGTTAAGAGAAGGAGAGAAGAAGAGACTCAAGAGAAGAAGAGAGTTAAGAGAGGGTGAGGGTTGAGTGATGAAGAGAAGAAGAGAAGTGCACAATTTAGAGAAAAATTGGTGAGGAAAAGAAGAGAGTTAAGATAAAAAGAGAGTCCAGAGAAAGAGAAAGGAAGAGAAGAAGAGAATTAGGAGAAGGAGGGGAGGAGAGAAGAAGTGAGTTCAGAGAAGGAGAGGGAGAAAGGAAGAGAAAAAGAGGAGTAGAGGAGAAGAAAATATAAGAAGTGGAGAGTCGAGAGAGAAGTAGAATTAAGAGGAAAAGAGGAAAAGAAGAGACTTCAGCGGAGGAGAAAAGAGAAGAGAAGAAGAAGGTAAGAAAAGAAGAGGAGGAGAGGACAAGAGAAGAAGAGGTTTCAGGAAGAAGAGAAGAATGAAGGAAGACACAAAGAGAAGAGAGTTAAGATGAAGAGAAGAAGAAAAGCGTGAAGAAGAGAAGTAGAAAATTAAGAGAAAAAGAGGAGAAGAAAATAAGAGAGTTAGGAGAAAAGAAGGGATGAAGAAGAAGAGAGGAGGAGAAAAGAAGAAATTTGAGAAGGAGAGAGTCAAGAGAGGAATAGAATTGAGAGGAGAAGAGGAGGAGAGAACAATAGATGAAGAGAATGAGGGAGTTAAGAGATGAAGAAAAAAAAATAAAAGGATTCATTCTAATGGTATAATAATAATAATAATAATAATAATAATAATAACTGGCTGAAAGAATATAAGGGTTTACTGTGCACTTCATAGAGAAGCAATATTTTCTTGACTGGTTTTTCGATCTAGGAAATTTATGCATACACGAGAAACTGGAAGATGCGATAAATTTTGAGGCCATCGTGCACTCTCGCCGATATAATTACAGTCTAACAACTATAATAATTAAGACGGGAAAGAAGATAGTTTGCCTCGGAGAAAAGAGAATCGCGTACCGGTCGTGAAATAGAGAAATCTGGTCTGCCTCAGACAGAGAGCGGAAATCCTCGGATGGCATGGCGGATAGGGCAAGCAAAGCAGGCTCGGTCAGTTCCTATTTTGTTTCAGAAAGAGAGCCTGCGTAACCTCATACGCGGGTATCCATGAACGGAAATTTAATACGAAACCAGCATCCTTGATATATGCGACACCTGGGGACTGGTACCTATTCTTTTTAACTACCTTCCGCCTTTCTTGTCTATGCATAACCCGACAAATATTAATGAAAACGAATTTTAACAATTTTCCAAATCATTGAGAAAAAGATCATTTATTCATATTATTACTCTTTGAATATAAAAACTGCCTTGCTAATTTCGAGCTATTTTTTATCCTTTATTTTAACGTTTTCCTCCTGTTTCTAATACTTAAGTTTAGCTTATTAAACGCTGGAAATTGGTCGGATTTCAAGACGAAATATGTCTTTTTTCCTAACAGTACCATTAACAACCAAGTTCTTGAACTTTCAAGCAAAGAGGGGAATTCTTCAAAAAAAGTTGAATTTTTAACCAAATAGTTGAATTTGCAAGACAAGGCGAAATTTTAAGGAGACCGTTGAATTTAAAACGCGAATAGATGAATTTTCAACCTGAATGGAAAAATTCTTAACAAAAAAGTCGAATTTTCGACAAAATAAATTATTCTTATAAATCTGTTTAGTAGTATATGTAGTAGTATTTAGTTTTTAACAAACTAGTAGAATTTCCAGCAAAAAAATGAATTTCTAACTAAATAGTTTAATTTTTCAGAGAGACTGAAACCAAACGAGTTACGCTTACCCCGGAAGGGATTAGGCCTAATGGTATAATAATAATAATAATATTAATAATAATATTTTCGAATGAAAGATGTTACTTATTCGACAAGGGTAATTAATATATTAATTAAAGATGGTAATTTTATTGATTACTGGTCCGGGAATTATAATATTAAAAATAATAATAGTTCAATTTCCAATCAAAAAAATAAAATAATTTTCATCAATATTGTTCAATTCTGAAGCCGAGAACACCGTTTATATAAAAAAGATTTGAGTTTTCAACCCCAAAAATATTCTTTTTCAACGAATAAGTTAATTTTCATATCAAATAGTTTATCTTTCGAATAAATTGTTGAATTTATGGATTTCTTAGTCTTAGAGAATAAATATTTACTAAAAAAATCGAATAATCAAATTTTCAACGAATGGGGTGAATATTTAAAAAAAATGGATTTTTAACAAATAGTTCAAATTTCAACCAAGTGGTTGAATTTCCAACCCAGAAAGATGAATTTTCAACCAAGCAATTAAATTTTCAACCAAAATAATGAATTTTTACGAAGAAGAATAACGTTTTACCAAAAAAGTTGAATGTTTAACAAAATACATTATTTTCCAACAGAACTAATAAAT
>WSXT02163013.1:0-10015 GCA_011762715.2 Neuroterus valhalla | reverse complement strand
TAGAGGTGGGGGTGGGGGAGGGGGGGCAGCGGGGTAAGGGGGAGACGTGCAAGAGCGGGGGGGGGGGGGGGGTCAAATTTTACACAAATCTAATACCTTCTCTGATGAGAATGTAAAAAAAAGGAATTTAAAACCAAAAGGACGAATTTCGAACCAAGTAATCAAATTTTGTACACAGATATTTGAATGTTTAATCCAAAAAAAAAAAGAAATTTTCAACAAATCAATTTAATCTTGGACGAAGAAGTATTAAATCTAAACAAAATTATTGAGTTTACGATAAAACAGTTAAATTTTCACCTGGGAGAAAAATTTTCAAACAAATAGTTGAATTTCAACGCAACAGATGGATTCTCAACCAAAACAGGTCAATTTTCTACCAATATAGGCCAGTTTTCACCAAATAGTAGAATTTCTACCACCATAGTTAAATTTTACCCTTTATTTTTTAATTTCCATCAAAGCAATTCAATTTAAAGAGAGTAATCAAATTTATAATCAAGTGGTTGTATGTTTAACCAATCAAGATAAGTATACGAACCAAAAAGATGAATTTCCAACCAATTAATTGAATTTTTTACCCGGATATTTGAATGTCAAATCCAAAAAAGAAAATTTTTAACAAATTCATTTAATCTTGGACCAAGAAGTATGAACTTTTAACAAAATTCTTGAGTTTATGATAAAACAGTTAACTTTTCACCCAGGAGAGAAATTTTCAACCAAATAGTTGGATTTTTAACCAAAACAGGCTAATTTTCTACCAGCATAGGCAATTTTTCATCAAATAGTAGAATTCCTACCAGTATTGTTAAACTTTTAGCCTAGAAAGACGTATTGTTAACAAAAAAAAATATTACCTGAACGAAATTTTTGAATTTTCAACAAAATAATCTAATTTTAACATAAAAATAAAATTTATAACCAAACAGTTGTATTTTTAACTAATCAAGATGAATACCCAAACCAAAAAGACGAATTTTCAACCAAGTAATTGAATTTCCTTACAGATATTTTAATTTTAAATCCAAAAAAGGAAATTCTTAACAAATAAATTTAATCTTGACCAAGCAGGATGAATTTTTAACAAAATTATTGAGTTTCTCAAAAAGAAGTTGAATTTTCAACCAAATACTTGGATTTTCAATGGAACAGATGATTCTTTATTAGAAAAAGGAGCTTCAATAAAAAATTTAAATTTTCAACCAAGGAACTGAATTTTCGATAGGAAAATATACTAATTCCTAATAGAAAATCATATAGTTGTCATTTACCAAAAAAGTTGTTCATTCCGAATGGAAAATATGAGAATTCAGATAACAGAAAATAGTTTTCGAACAAAACAGTCGAATTCGCAACCAATACAGGTTGATTTTCTACTAAAACAGGTCGTTTTCCACCAAATAGTAGAATTTTTATCAGTATAGTTAAATTTTCAACCTGGAAATACGAATTGTTGACATAAAAAGATATCTCCTAAACAAAATTGTTTAATTTTCATCAAAGCAATTTAATTTAAAGAAAATAATAAAATTTGTAAACAAGCAATCTAGGTGAGTGTACAAACCAAAAAGACGAATTTTCAACGAAAAAGTAGAATTTTGGACCAAGTAATTGCATTTTTTACACAGATATTTGGATGTTTAATACAGAAAAAGAAATTCTCAACAAATCAATTTAATCTTGACAAAAGAGGATAAACTTTTATAAGAATTATTGAGGTTCTTATAAGTCAGTTAAGTTTTCAACGGAATAGTTGAATATTCAACCAAACAGATGATTTTTTTATTAAAAAAACGGACCTTTAACCAAAACTATGAGAATTCAGAGAACAAAAAACAGTTTTCCAACAGAATGGTCGAAATCTTAACAAAAACTGGTTGATTTTCTACTAAAGTGGGTCGTTTACACCAAAAAGTAGAATTTCTACTAGTATAGTTAAATTGCTATCCTAAAAAGACGAAGTGTTTACCAAAAAGGATAACTTTTTAGAAAAATTGGTGACTTTTCAACAAAGTGATTTGATTTTAACAAAATAATTAATATTGTGAAGTAGCATCTGCATTTTCAACCAATAAAGATAAATATCCAAAACAAAAAGTTATGTTTTCAACCAAATAATTGAATTTCCCACCCAATTTTCCGAATGTTGAACCTAAAAAGACAAGTTTACAACAGAACTAATTAATCTTTTGCCAAGAAGAATGACTTCCCAAATTTGTATTCAAATACTCGAAAATCTTAATTTTCAACCAAGTAATTGAATTTCTAAAAAAAGACGAATTTTCAACAAAACAGACAAATTCCTTTACCAGAACGAATTAATTCTCAACCAAGATATTCACTTGTTCACCCTATAGTAGAATTTTTACCAAAATAGCTAAATTTTCAACTTTAGAAGACAAATTTTCTTGGAATAATCGAATTTGGGGTGAAAAAAGGGTAATTTCCAGTTTATTTCTAACCGTAAAGATTTTTTTTTGAACCGAAGAGAAGAATTATTTTCTACCGAAAAACAAGAAGTTTCTACCAAGAGACAGAATTTACAGAAAAGCAGTAGAATCTCCAACCAAAACAGATTAAATTTCAAATAAAAATTCAATTTTCCACCAAATAGTGAAATTTCCATCGAAATAGTTAAATTTTCGAAAACTTGAATACATTTTCAACTAAATTACTCAATTTTGAACCAAATTATTATATTCGTAACCAAAACAGATAAATTTTTGCTGAAAATAATTGTCGATCGAACAGTTACATTTCTAACTAATAAAGATAAATTTTTGAACCAAAAAGACATATTTCTTTTTCAGTGAAAGTTCAACTAGTTGATGGAAAAGACATTTTTTGTCCGAAAGATGAACTATTTGGTGAAAAAATTAATTTTTTCGTTGGAAAATAATATTTTTGGGTTGAAAATTCAAGATTTTTGCAGATAAGTGGTCTTCTTGGCTTCAAAATTGAACAATATTTATGAAAATAATTTTTTTTTGACCATTTCTATTCTTGGTAGAAAATAATTCTTCTTAGTAGAAAATTCATGTTTTTGTACAAAAATTGAGCTATTTGGTTCAAAATCTCATCTTTCTTTCTGAAAATCCAATAAGTTGGACAAAAACCAAACTATTTGTTCAAAAGATGAACTATTTTGTGGAAAAATCAACTGTGAAAAATAATATTTTTGGGTTGGAAATTGAAGTCTTTTGTAGAGAAGTGGTCTTCTTGGTTCCAAAATTGAACAGTATTTATAAAAATAATTCCTTTTGTCAAAAATTCATGTTTAAGTTCCACTATTTTGTTGTTGATAGTACTGTTTGGAAAATAAATGGGGGGGGGGGGCTGAACTGCGGTTGGCAACGAGGGGAATTTTTAAGTTCTGGTCACTTTTGACTTTTGTTTGTTTTTTAATTGAATATTGTTCGCTTTTTAATTTCAGTCGCTTTTTCATTTTTTCGGTGAATTATTATTATTAATTGGGTAATCTCGTCGCGTCCCTATGTAGGCCTGAGCGTAACACTAAAGCCCTCTCCATAAGGCGAGGACCGCAGTCACGCTGTTGGCCCACCTGTCTGACTCACTGATGCAGGCATCACCCGTGAGTGCCAGATGCTTCCCCGCAATCACAATGAGCCTTTAGAATTTTGACCAAAATTTTGAAGACTTACGACGTTTTGGCCAGACTTCCGGTCAGTATCGGAGTTCGGTTTAGAATTTTAGGACGGGAAACTTCAATCGCGTTGTATAAAAGTTGAAATTGACTGAATGTTGGAAACAACCAAAATTGAAAGTAACCAAAATTTCAGCTGCTCCAAAAGTTGAAGCGGCCGACGGAAATTTTTCTAATTTGAGGGACGATCTAGTATCATTAGCTTGATTTTTTTTTTGTTTCTTATTTAATAGAAGAGAATAGTCTGGATTCTAAATTTCAATCACGATTCAGTTTCTTTTCGAAAAGAAGTTTGTTATGATTATAATGGATTCGATAAAGAGGATGCATTACCGCGTGCCTCAAGTCTCTTGGGGAAGGTCAGAATAAATCCTGATGTGGAATCGAAGAGAGTCACTTTTTTTTGACTCAAGCGTCATAAAGAAAAAAGTGAGTCGTGACTCGTTAACTGCTGCTCTTTATTTGTTGAGAACAGACAACTTTAAGTTTTATTTTTAAAATTGTATCTCTGGGATAGTTATGTTGGATGTTTAATTATTTAATAGAGAAACAGATATGTTTTAGTTACTATCGATAGGAAATTCCGAGACAATTCAAATCTCGGCCGTTTTCAGTCTCTTTCGATTTTTGTTTGCTTTTAAATGCTGCTTGATTGGGGATTTCTGTAGATTTTGAATTTTGGAGGCGCAAAAATTTTCGATCGTTTCAAAATTGAGGCAATTTTCTAAGTTCGGTCATTTTTTTTAATTCTAGTAGTTTTCCGAAATCTTAAGTCCGAAAATTTTATTCGTTTTCAAATTTCAGCGCTGAAAATGTCGATCGTTTCTCAATTTTAAACGCCTACATATGTAGTTCGTCTTTCCATTAGAGCTGATTTTTCAGTTGCAGTGACGTTCGACTTTCAGCTGTCTTTTAATCAAAGATTGGTCACTCTCGAATTTGGGGTGCTGAAAAATCGGATTATGTCCTAGTTTAAATGCTTTTTATTATAGTTTGCCTTTGATTTTGGTGGCAATTGTAGTTTTGGTCACTCTGGACTTTCGGCGGGCTTGTAATTAAAGATTGGTCACTCTCGAATTTCGGACGCTGAAGATGTGGATTGTCTCCTTATTTGAAACGCTTTCTTATCTTCTTTGTTTTCCAATCCCGGTGTCAATTGGACTTTCGGTCTTTTTGGACTTTCAGCCACTTTCGATTGAAGATTGGTAACTTTCGAATTTCAGGCGCTGAAAATGTGGATCGCCTCCTATATTAAAATGCTTTTTTATCCAGTTTGGCTTCCAATTTCGGTGTCGATCTTAGTTTTGGTCTCTTGGGACTTTCGGCGAGTTTCTAATTGAAGATTAGTCACTTCTGGGTTTTCGGCGCAACAAATATCATCTTTCTCTCAATTAAAAACGCTTCCTTTGGTCGTTCATCTTTCAATTTCCACTTGAATTTTCGGTCACTTTGAACTTTCAGCCGCTTTTAGTTGAAGTTGGTCACTGCCGAATTTGGGGCGCGGAAAATGTGGATCATCTCCTACTTTAAAATACTTTCGAGTCTAGTTTTTCTTTCAATATCAGTTGCACTTGGAGTTTTGGTCATTTTGGACTTTCCGTTGTTTTGTAATTAAAGATTGGTCTCTTTCGAATTTCGGACGCTGAATATGTGGAATTGTCTCCAAGTTGAAAAGTTTTTCAATATAGTTTATCTTTCAATATCGGTGGCAATGGTAGGTCTGGTTATTTTGAACATTTAGCGGGTTGGGAATTGGAGATTGGTCACTTCTGACTTTTCAGCGCAAAAAATGTCAATTTTTTCCCATTTGAAAACGCTTCTTTAGGTCGTTCATATTTCAATTTCTCCTTGGATTCCCGGTCACTTTTGACTTTCGGCAGGTTAGTAATCAAAGATTGGTCAGTTTCGAAATTCGAGCGCTGAAAATGTAGATCTGCTCCTACATTGGAATGCTTCCTAATCTAATTTGTCTTTCGATTTTGTTGACAATTATAGTTTTGGTCGTTTTTGACTTCTGTCAGGTTTGTAATTGAAGATTTGTCAGTTTTGAATTTTGGGCGCTGATTATTTATATCGTCTCCCAATTTGAAACGCTTTCTAATTTTCTTTATCTTTCGATTCTACTGGCAGTTGGAGTTTTGGTCACTTTGGACTTTCAGCTGGTTTATAGTTGAAGATTGGTCACTTCTGAATTTTCGGCGTAAACAATTTCAATCTTTTCCCAATTGGAAACGCTTCCTTAGGTCGTTCATCTTCTGATTCCTACTTGGAGTTTCGGTCTCTTTGGACTTTCGTCCGTTTTGGAATTGAAGATTCGTCCCCTTCAAATTTTGGGCGCTGGAAATTTGGGTCGCCTCCTAATCCTAAATCCTATCTTATCTAGTTTGTCTTCCATTTCGGTGGCAATTGCAGTTCCGGTCACGTTTGATTTTCAGCCGTCTTTTAATTGAAGATTGGTCACTTGGAATTTCGAGCTCTGACATTGTGGATCGTCTCCTAATGTGAAATGCTTTCTAGCCTAGTTTGCCTTTCCATTTCGGGTGAACTTTGAGTTTTGGACACTTTGGACTTTCCGTTGTTTTGTAATTGAAGATTTGTTACTTTCGAATTTCGGGCGCTGAAAATGTGGATCGTCTCCTAATTTGAAATTGTTCCTAAACTAGTTTGTCTTTTGATTTCGGTGGCAATTGTAGTTTTGGTCACTGTGGACTTTCGGTGGGTTTTGAATTAAAGATTCGTCAGTTTTGAATTTTGAGAGCTGAAAATTTTGATCGTCTCCTAATTTGAAACGCTTTCAAATCTTCGTTGTCTTTTAATTCCGGTGGCAATTGGAGTTTTCGACACTTTGGGCTTCCAGCTCGTTTGTTGTTAGAGGTCGGTATCTACTTCAGAATTTTCAGCGCAAGAAATTTCAAATTTCTTCCAAATTGAAAACGCTCCATTCGGTCTTTGATCTTCCGATTTCCACTTGGGGTTGAGGTCACTTTGGACTTTCGTCCGTTTTGTAATTGAAGATTTGTCACTTTAAAATTTTGGGCGCTGAAAATTTGAGTCTACCCCTAATTTGAAATCCTATCTAATCTAATTTGTCTTTTATTTCGGTGGCAATGAAAGTTTTGGTCACTTTGGACTTCCAGCCACTTCGGATTAAAGATTGGTCAGTTTCGAATTTCAAGCGCTGGAAATGTAGATCGCCTCCTGATTTGAAATGCTTTCTAGTCTAGTTTGTCTTTCAATTCCGGTGACAATTATAGGTTTTGTCACTTTCGACTTTCAGCCGTCTTTTAATTGAGGAATGGTCACTTCCGAATTTTGATCGCTGAAAATGTGGATCATCTCTTATATGGAAATGCTTTCTGAACTTGTTTATCGCTCAATTTCTGTAACAATTGGAGTTTTAGTCACTTTGGACTTTCATCCGTTTTTTAATTGAAGATTCGTCACTTGGAATTTCGGTCGCTGAAAATTTGGATCGTCCCCTTATTTAAAATGCTTTCTAATCTTCTTTATCTTTCAATTCTGGTGGCGATCGGAGTTTTGATCGCTTTGGTCTCGTTCCCTCCTGAATTTTCAGCCCAAAAAATGTCGATCTTTCCCCCATCAAAACGATTTTTTGAGATGTTCGTCTTCCCATTTCGTCGACACTTAAAGTTCCGGTCGATTTGGACTTTCATCGTTTCGTGATAATTTATTTCAAATTTCTGGTGCTTAACATGTGGATCATTTTCCAAATTTGAGCATTTTTGATTCTCAACCGTTTTGTAATTTGATATTGGTTGCTTTCAAATTCCGTCCGGAAAAAACCTAAAAAAGAACGTGACAAGTATATTTTAAAACGGGAGGAACTTATGGAGAAGAAAAAGCTAAGTCGGTAGTCAATATTTCATGTTGGGAAGGAGTGCCGAACGGTATGGGCCACGCAGTGAAAATTCTGGAAGTGGAGGGTGAATCGGGTAATCTCTCAGGAATTAGCAAAATATCAACAACCCGTGCAAGGGAAGGGCTCTGCAAAATTCGAAGGGTGGAAGTGGTTCATGGCAAGGCGGCCTGCAATGAATCAACTTATTTAAGGGTAGTTGGATTTCGCGAGTCGATGCACGACGACGACGTCGACGACTACGACGACTACGACTACCTCGAACCCCGCACGCTTTTCAATGATTTATTGTTTTCCTTCCCAGACCCAAGTCTCTTTTCCTCTTTCCTTTCCTCGATTCTACCAAATGTAGGCAAAATAGGCGAATCACAAAACTCCAGCTTGCCAACCAAATTATGCATGATTTATTGCATTTTTTTCAAACGACTATTTACATTATTCCAAACAATTCCAGTTGGCCGTAGTTCGTAAGACCAATATTTAGAAGTGGCCGAATTTTGAACGACTTCAATTCTGTTTCGCAATTTTCAATGCTTTTTAATTTTTTTTCATTCTTATCATAATGAGAAGGTATTGGTTTAATGTCAAAATCGGCTTTCGTGGAATTTGTGAAGTCTCCACGTTTTGAGACTTCCTGATTCCGAAAAAGTAGTTTTTACGTTGGTCTGTTGTCGTTGTTGTCATCGTCGTCGTCGTTGGAGTCTGCATACTCAAAAACTATTGAAAGACTAATCGGTTTGGATTGCCCTTTGACTCACATTTTGAGGGACAAAAAGACAGGTCAAGTTCTTTAACCAGATATTTTGGATGAAAAATAGAAGGGGGGAAGCATTTTGAAATTTTTTTGGATTCTCTTTTCCAAGACCCAAGAATTGTAAGTATAATTTCTCGTAGCACGTGAGAAGTGAAACAATTTATACTCATGATTTTTTTTTATAAGAACCAAATTTGTGGAGTTGCGCCATTTTCAAATTTCAAAAGGTGAACAAAAATCAGAATTTTTAGCCAAATAATGCAAGATTGAAAAGAAAGTCAGAGAGAAAAAATTTTTCTTCTTGGGAGCCCTATAAGATCGTGAATACGGCTTTCTGAATATTGTCAAAAAATCGAAAATTCCCATTTTGATAGCACAAAAAATAATGAAAAATAATCTTTGAACTCGATAACTTTCGAAAGAATGATCATATTCGATCCTCCTTTGGCACCCATCTTGAGGGAATAAAAAGACAAGTCGAGTTCGTTAAACATTTATTTTGGATCGAAAATGAAGGAGGGGGACCATTTTGAAAACTTTTTTGGAATTTTTTTCCAAGACTCAAAAATTTCAAGTACGGTTTCTTGTAGTAAGTCAAATGTGAAACAATTTATCCTTATGTTTTTTTTTTTTGGATAAAAACAAAATGTTCAGAGTTGTGGCATTTTCGAAATTCAAAAATATAAACGAAAATAACCATTTTTTCAGCCAAATAACGCAAGATTGAAAATAAAGTCAGAGAGAAAAATGTTTCTTTTTGGGAGCGCTACAAGATCGGGAATACAATTTTTTGAATTTTCTAAAGAAATCGGAAATTCCTATTTTAATCGCACAAAAAATGATGAAAAAAATATTCATTTTTTGGTCAAACTATGTAAGGTACGGGAAAATAAAAATGAACTAAAATTGTGTACCAAAAAACAATTTACAAATTTGGTAAAATTCAACCCAACATTATACATGAGTGAGGCGTTAACCAATTACGCTACCGGGGCACCGGTATAATAAAATAATTCTTGGACTAGTAATCGGAAAAATTATCATCTTAAATTACTTGATCAAACTTCTTCGTTGAAATTGAATCTTTATCGAAACAAACTAAAGCATTGTTTGGTTGTTGGATTCAGCACTTGAAATAAAAATTTGTCTGTATGTTTTAGAATTCGAATATTTTGTCGAAAATTAGTTTTTTTTTTTTGGTCGAAAATTACTTTGTGGAAAAAAATGCAATCAGTTCATTTTGGATTGAAAGTTACTCGGGCGTTCTGTTAAAAAATTGTCTTTTCGCAGAAAATTCAAATTTTTTGTTGAAAATCTACATTTGCCTGTTGCAAATTCTTTTTTTTGCCCAGAATTTCAACAATAAACGATTTCCTTTTCCCGTAAATATTTGAGATTTTTTCGTTAGAAATTTTTTTGTTAGTTGGTTTTGTTAGACCAGTTAAGAACTAAGGAATTTTATTGAAAAGTTATCCTTTTTGGTTTGAAATTCTACTTTTTGTTGAAAAATTTTCTGATTCAGGAGAAACAACTTGATTGTCAAAAATGCGATTGCTCTTCTGAAAATGTAACTGCCTAGGGGGCTTCCATAAACCACGTGACCCAATTTTTGACACTTTTTAACCCCTCGCTTCCCCCATGTGGTCCAACATGTCCTTATAGACGACCTCACCCCCTCTCCCCCCCCCGGCTCGACAACCCTTTTTCTCTTCCTTTT
>WSXT02163002.1:0-10015 GCA_011762715.2 Neuroterus valhalla | reverse complement strand
GCGCGTTATTAAAAAAGTTTTTCCGCGTCCGGCCAAACCCATTAAATTCTCCTTTATCTTCCACGACGACAACCTTGTGGACTGACCAGCTAATATCAAAGTCCACAACAAAATGGCCGCGCTCGTCATCCTGGTTAACGTTCTTGATAGGGGGTTGTTGGAATAAAGTGATAAGAAAAGTATTCTGAGTTTCGAAAATGGCATTTTTGGACAAAGATAGTTTATCAGTCGATGAAGTTTCATAAAAGAAAAATAAATTCCCAACCAGATAGATGAAATTTCAATGAAGTAGAATATTTAAAGTAGATTATCCCCCAAAAAAATAATATATAATATAATACAAAGTGACATGAATGAATTACAGATCATGATTGCCAATTAATAATAATTTGTCTTCCACTACCAGCTAGCAGACTGACTAGCTAATATTGGAGTCGTTAGTCTCAATTTTTTTCACAAAACAATAGTTCAATTTAAAAACTCAAAACTTTGCGAAACTCCTTACCACTAGTTTACAATTTATCTTTATTGGTTGGTTGAGCTTTTTTCTTTAATTTAACTTGTTGGATCCGAAAAAACAAATATCTCCTTCAAAAGCCGACTTTTTTGAAATATAAAAAATGCATCTGCTATAAAATAAAAAAATTATTTTTTTAAACTGATTCTAATTATACACCATTTACAGAAGTAAATTACGCGCGAACGAAGAACTAATTTTCTACCAATTCGTGAACATAAAACGCATTTTATGCCGAGTAGATGCTCGAGGGTTCCGTTTGGGGTTCATCGGGGCGAAGAGACTCGTCTGTGCACTGGTTCGCGTTACGGAAGCATCATGCAAATGCATAAACACATTATTTGCTCGTGCGGTAGTGGCGGGTGCTCTCAAATTTTAACCCAGTTCTCTGCAGGCGGCAACGACTGCTGTGTATGTGAACCATCCATATGGAAATTGCTCCCACCCTACCCGAAACTCCAACCCCTAAAGCCTCTACCCCTACCCCTACCTCTACTTCTATCCCTTCTCTTACCCTTCCTATTTAATTCCCCCTATCCAGTAAACACCCCCTTCATCAACACCATCACCCCTTTCTCGTACTACCCCTTTCCCGTATTACCCCAACTCCTACAATCCTCTTGTCTGTACCTTAACACCCCTATAGGGATTCTTCCTCGCGTATACTAATTCTGGTTCAAAGTTGTGCAACAGCGTGCGCACTCTCTTGGAACGAAACTTATACCACAGCAACTCTAATCTAGTTTGTCTCTCTGCATGCTCTTCTTACCCTTTCCGAAACTAATTTGTCATTTTTAAAAGAGCCTATTTAGTGCAAAACATACATCAGAGTCTCTGCAGACATGGATAATGATCATTTTCCTATGAGAGATCATCCTTGTGGAAATCACATCTACCCCTACCCCTCACCTTCAAATTCTAAACACTCTACACGTTACCCAACCCCTGCCTCTACCCATTTCCATTTGATTTTTCTAAACTATTTTCACTGTCTTATAAACACCCCCTCCATCAACATTATCACCAAAGAAATGGTTTCATTGACTACTTTAACCCTTAGTATCCATCTCCTTTGCCTCTCCTATACCTCAATGCACCTTTACGGGTTCTTTCTCGCTCACCATACGCCCAACAAAGAGTCTATCTGTGTAAAACATAACTCAGAGCATTTGCAGGCAGAGATCATCATCATTCCCCATAGGGAACCATGAATGTCGAAATTACCTCCACCCTCAATCCCAGGTTCTAGCCCTCAAGACCCCTACCCCCAACCTCTTCCCATTCTATTTTTCGTACCCCTCCCCTCTGTCTCGTAAAAGCCTCCTCATCAATACCATCACAACTTGTATTTTTTACCGGAATCATCCTACCCCTATCCTTTCCTTCTTCTACACCTCAAAACCCCTCCAGGGATTCTTCATCGCGTATGACGCTTGTTCGAGTTTTTGCTAAAGCCTGCACACTCTCGTAGCACGAAACTTATTCCACAGATACTCAGATGTTGTTTGTCTCTCTGCGTTCACTTCTCACCCTTCCTAATTCTCAAGGCATTCGGAAAAGAGCCTTTTGGTTTTTTTTTGTAAGACTAATCATATGAGAATCACACATACCCCTTCCCCCAAACATAAATCTTTGAACTCTCTACCCGCACTCTACTCCTGTCCCTGCCCCTACCTCTACACCTACCTCTACACATATCTCCTTCCATTTTATTTTCCCCACATCTTTCCTATGCCTTATAAACACTTCATAGACACTATCTTCACCAAAATATCACCAAAAAGTTGTTGCATTTACTACCCGAATCCTCAGTCCCCCTATCCCTTACCTCTTCTCTACCTCAACATCCCTTTGGCGGTTCTTTCTGGCATACACTAATTCTCTTCCACATTTTTGCAAAAGCGTCCACACTCTCTCAGAAAGAAACTCACACTTGAACAACTCTAATCTAGTTTGTCTCTCTGCATTCTCTTATTTTACTCCCCGAAACTTGAAAGCATTCAGAAGAGAATCTATTTAGTGCGCAAAATACTTCAAAGTTTTATAGGCAAGCACAATCATCATCTTTGTAGAAAGGGTCATCAATATGAAGATCAACTCAACCAATGATCGTAAACTCTAATCATTTAACCCCTACCCCTGCCTTTTGTCATATACTTCCCTCTACCCCTTCCCTTGTTCTGTCAACATTCCCTTCATCAGTATCATTACCCCTTGCCTTTACAACCTCAACTCCTACTATCTCCATTTCTTAAATCTTCTCTACCTGAGTCAACATGACCCTTCATTCGCATCATTGCCCCTTGCTTTGTCTCCTTCAACTCCTACTATCCTTATCCCTTACACCTTCTCTGCCTCAACACCCGTTTAGCGGTTCTTTTCACGTATACTCATTCTCTCCCGAAAATCTGCAAAAGCGCCTGCACACTCTTAGAAAGAAACTTACACCACGACAACTCTAATCTAGTTTGTTTCTCTGCATGCTTTGTTTATTCTCTCCGGAACTTGAAAGCATCCGGCAGAGAGCGTATGAAGTATGCAGCATACTTCAAAGTTTTTTCCGGCAAGCACAATTATTTTTCTCGTAGAAAGGATCATTAATATGAAAATTACCTTAACCCATGATCGCAAGCTCTAATCATTTAACCCCTACCGCTGCTGTTTGTCATCTACTTTGCTCTACCCCTTCCCTTGTTCTGGCAACATCCCCTTCATCAGCATCATTGCCCCTTGTTTTACTACCTCGAATCCTACTATCCCCATTGCTTCCCAAATTTCCACACAAACGTCCGCACTCTCTTACAAAGAAACTTACACCACAGCAACTCTAATCTAGTCTGTCTTGCTGCATGCTCTACTTATACTCTTCGCAACTTGTAAGCATTCAGAAGATAGACTCCAATTCCACACTTCAACCCCTTCATCCTCTACACCCCTCGCGCACATGAAAATAGCCAAAACCAAAACCCTAACCATACCAGCATCAGAATATGACCCTTAAATCCCCATTTATAATATGTACCTCCTTTCCAAAAATCTCAAGATTCGAAGGGATTTCTTTCTATTAGATGATACTTATGAGATGAAGGCCCTAAAATTCGAAAAGACTTCAGCACCTCTTACCCTAAAAATTTCGACCTCAAAACACAAACACACCATATACAAAAACCCGAATTATACAAATTTCGCGATCAGTATAATACTCAAAAAATATCTGAACTACAAATTGAAACAGAAGATCAATTAATCGTTCTAAAATCAGAGTATCGGATTTTCCGGAGCACAGATTCGATTAGATAAACTGTTTAACTATTATCTGTGTTAACCCTAGCGTGGTTATGGAGTATTAGGTGGATTTGCGTGCAGTGGGCCATTTCGTGCTGAGCGTAAGGCGACCCGATTACGATAATGGCTTCGATGACGATGCTAGTAGTGTTAATGACCATAATGACGACAATTGTGCGATTACGTCACATTATGAAAGGGTCGACATGATGTTTCACTAGGCAGAGTTGAGCAGTTCCAAACCGATATCTTTTGCAGTAAATATCTGTGAAATGAAGTTTAACTAGGTACGTATACGGAATTTCATCCTTATTATCCTTATGCTTTGGCAAAAGCCATAAGAGCCTTCGAAGCTCGGATAATCCCGTTGCGTCCTTATGTAGGCCTCAGCAGGACACCAGAGCCCGCTCCATAAGGCGAGGACCGCAGTCACGCTGTTGGGTGATTCGTCTGAATCACTGTTGCAATAACCTCCCGTGAGTGCCAGACGCTTTCACTCTATGTCGGGGCAGTTACACATTATTTGGATAGCTTTCTCATCATTCTTACAACAAAGGAGATAGAAGGGACTCTCTGCGAGCCCTATCTTACTCCTGTGATAGCCAAGGTCTCCATGCCCTATTAACATTTCTGTTATAGCAAAATACTTTTGATGAGGGAATCTGGGCTTTTAGCTGTAGATGGTTACGAGGAAAATTTTTAACGGATAAAGATGCTAATTGCAGAAGCAGGGGCTAAGTAAGCCCTACTTACAGCGTCTTCAGGCGATGCAGTGGCGCTGAGTTTTTAGAAAGGAATCGGATAAAAATCTCTTGGCCTGTCGGCAATCTAGGTCAAACCGGGGTTTATGGAAATTGTGTTGCCTATGAGTTGTCTGCTTTCCTTTCGCATTCTCGCTTCGTCGACGCCCTGGAGTATGCTGTTTGCCTGGCTAGATTTGTAAAAAATTATTCACAGAGCCGTTGGATCCTGATGGTGTTGGCGATTCAAAGGCGTTTCGCTTAGGAGTTATGAGATTGGCGTTATAACGTATTGTTTTTGAATGGGTTTGTGCTACATTTCCTCTGACATCTTCAGCTGCACGTACAAACAAATTCAGCTTAGAAATGTCGCTACTTCCGAATCTTTGATCATCGACAAACATCTAGCTGTTGTTTAGCGATGCCTTTGAACCACTTTCCCAGGCGTCCCTCTTCAGAAATAGGAGCAGGCCTTTCCTTCCTGCCTGGACTTCTTTGGTGTAGTCCTCGAAAATGGAGATTCATGTTCCTTTCAGTTTTTTCATTTGAGTTAAAATCAATTTTTTATCCCGGTAGGAGCAGAGCTTGGTCAAGACAGGACGAGGATAACCCAACTTGTTGAAGCCTTGTCGTTTGACTAGTTCAAGTTGATCAAGGCGTTTGTCAATGTTCAGATGAGCCAATGTTGATTTTTCCAGTGACTTACCTGCTGGAAATACCGACATCTGGTTCAAGACCAGTAAAGTCTTGTAGCTAGTTCTGCTAGACTATCTGAGATCTCACTGCCTTTGATGCTACTGTATCCAAGGATCCAGAGCAGCAGCACTCGGTTTTCTGAGGCTAGATTGTTGTGTGCTTCACATAGCACTCCTAGGCTAAAAGCGATATAATCGTTGTAGGGATCAGGGACATAATGGCCACCTTGCTATCCGAGTAGATATGGATTTTCCTTTTATAACCATACTCTAGCGCCTTGTAGGCGCACTGGAGCACAGCACTTATCTCGGATTGAAGGACTGTGGTGCAGGATCCTGTCAGGATCGTGAAGCTCATTTCACTACTTCCTCAGTGGACACCAACTTCTGCCTTCTTCTTGTTTCTGGAACCATCTGTGAACCAGTTGTCACCATCACTCGGCAGGTGTGTCTCGCCGTTGGCCTGTCCCTTTCTCGTGGATGGGCTAACAGGATACTCCTTGTCGAAGAGATAGCGAATAAGCGTTAAGTTCCTGGACATACTCATAGTTGGCCTAGTCGCAAAAATATCTGTGATACATGTCACTTAGAAATTAAGAATCAGAATAGAACCTCTCAACCTGAGTATCTGGTAATAAATATCAATAGTCCTTTTAATAAGATGGGATAATAGCAACTGGATAAGGTGGTCAGTTGGTCGTGGGCGCTAAGGCATGAGCTTTGGTTCCATGCCGGCTGGTTGTGGGTTCGATTTCCACCACGCACTCTGGAAGAGCTTCGGCGGCCCACGCGGTGAACACTTGCCTAGCAAGTGTTTCTCTCCGGAGAGTCGTGGTGCCGGTACCTCTTAAGAAAAAGATTACTCTATATACTTGGAGCTGGTGTTCTTGGTTGTTCGGAACCCACCTTAAGCTGTAGGGCCCTCTTACTTACTGCTAAGGTAATGGTAGGGGGTGCAAAGGAATGGTGGAGAGGTACGCGGAAAATGTCAACCCTCAGGGGACATATTGAATCATCCAATCAAAAGCAACTGGAATAATGCAACTCTTCCGAAGGGAGTGACTTTAATCTTGTTGAATATCTATTTCATTCGTTGATTATTTTTATGAAGATTTAGAAAGTAACGCTGAAAGGGGATTGGATATTTCTAAACAAATAACAGAGAAAAGAGAATCGAATGGAAGCCAGGAGAGAATAGAAGACGGTTGGACATGGTAACAAAGGAATATGCATGATAAGTTGAGGAGAATAACGGAACAAGGGATAAGAAAAGAAAAAGAAATGTGGGTTAAGTATGGGAAAAGAAAGGTAAAAGATATATGGTGGGACCGGGATGAAGACATATGAAAGATAGTAAAAAGTGCAGTGTCGGGGGTTAGGAAGAGAAAGGAAGGGAAAAGAGGGCAATGAGAAATAGTAGAAAACAAACAGAAAAGAGGAAAAAAGAAGATGTTGAATGGAAGATATGCTAATGAAATGTAGCGGGATTGGAGAGAAAAGATAGGAGACTTATGAGGCATTTGGAATGGTAGGAGGTGGTAGTGATTATAGAAACGCTGCTAGATGAAAAGAGATGGGAAAGAGTGAGGGGAAGATTATCAAGAGGTTACATTATGCAGGTTCATAATACGAAAAAATAGGAATAGGAAAGGCAGAACAATAAGAGCAATAGTGATGTGAATAAGTAGGGAATATGTAAAAGAGAAGAATAGGAAAGTGATGAAGGAAGAAATAGAAGGATTAATGGTCGAAGAGATAAAGATGGGATGAGAGAGATGGAAGATAGTAGGAGCATATGTCAACGGTGATATGTAGGATATCTGAAGAAGTAAAACGATTGATGGAAGAAAATAAAGACCAAATAAACTTGCAATAAAAGGAGATTCTAATGCAGGGATAGGAGATAGAGGAGGAAGGGAACGGTGAGGAGAGTGAAAAAGAAACTCCAAAGACAAGATACTGAATAGGGGTGGGTAGGAATCGTTGAAGTGCTTGTTGAAAATGAGATGGTTTATCTTGAACAGTAACATGGAGGGATATGAAGAAGGTGAATATACACGATCAGGGGATGGAAAAGGAACAGTCTTTGACTATGAGATAGTGGACGACGAAATAACAGAGACGGTTAAACAACTGGAGGTAGGAGAATTCATAGATTCTGATAACTTTTTTATAATACTGACATTAATTGGTGAAGAACGTATTTGAGGTAAGTAAAAGAAAGAATTAAAGAGGGGATTGGTCGATGGGAGGAAATGAGAAATTGAAGGAAAAGCAAGAGAATATAAAAATAGGAGAAGGCAATGTAGATGAAGAGATGAAAATATTGATACGAGAAATAAAAAGAGCATTTGAGAGAACGAGCGAAAATGGAGATAGTGAGAGAGGTAGGAAATTGATGGGATAAGGAATGAAAAGAGAAGAAGAATATAGGAATAAAGGAACTGAAAAACTGGAGAAAAGGGAAAAGTAGTGAAGATGAATGTAGGAGAAAAAAGAAGGAATATACTGGAATGTGTGGTAAGAAAAAAGAGGGAAATAAAAGGTTCGAAGAAGAGGTGAAGAAGGCTAGGACGGAAGTAGAGGTTTGGAAACTAGTAAATAAAGATCTGCTAGGAGGGGTAGAGAATAAAGTAAGGAGGGTAAGTAAAGAGAGAAGGGAAAGAGACGAAGAAGAGGAGATAACAAAAGAGGAAATAATCAATGTAATAGGAATAATAGAAGAAGGGATAGCTCCTGGTTTGGGAGAAATTCCAAATGAAGCCTTGAAGTATGGGATACCGACATTGAAAAAAGGAAAAGAAGAGGAGGTTGAGGATTAGAGGACAGTGATGCTTATGCCAACCTTGTAAAAGATATCGACTTTTTTCAACATTTGACAAATGTTTGCTCTCCCACTTCAACTCGCTGCAGGTCGTCTTAAACTAGAAAGGAAAATCTCAACATTTTCTAGAATGGGAAAAATAACAGTTTAATATTAACTACGATAAGCAATAAATCATTGAACATTTTTCAATCTCACTGGTGCTATTCCAAATCCGGAATAACCAATCTTTGTTTTCAGAAAAATTCAAATTTTTCCCATCATTTTTCCCTGAGTTGTCACCTCCACGAATTTGACCTAGAAAATTGGAGCTGTCTTATTTAGTATTACATTTGACTTGTTTACTGTTTATTAGAATTAATAGGAACCTTTTTTGTTACAGAACATGCCTGTAAGGATTTCCGCTGCACTACCAAAGAATTCTGCATAGACACAGACCTTGTTTGCGATGGTATTAGACATTGTGAAGATGGTTCAGACGAAGCAGCTTCCACCCTTTGTGCCAGTAAGTTTTCTGATTTGGTTCCCTTACTAAGAAAATTGATTTAGAAATATAAACAATCGAAATAACGAGTAATTCGGAAAAATAATTTTCTCAATGACTGCGAAGAATCTGCCTCAGCCCGGATTTGAATGAGGGGCGCCAAAAGGCACGAGTGGAGCCTTATAAAGATTTGAAAGGAAGAAGTACATGGGTTTAGTATAGAAGAATACTGATAAAAGGCATATGATGGAATTGAGACAAAGAGAGGGGAGACTAAGTAGAATGTGAGAGGTAGGTGGAAGGGATGAGAAAATGACGGAAGAGAAGAAATGAAGAAAGAAGGGGACGGAAATGGTTTTAGAGAATGAAATAAGGAAATCGTGAAGGATGCGTCACTGGAATGCAGCTGAATCAGAAAAATAGATAGGGAGTTTCTGAAAAAGTTGGGGAAATAGGATATGGTAGTGATTTAGGAGATATTGCTGGACAAAAGGGGGTGGGAAAGGGTGAATGAAAGGCTGCTGTAGGGATACAGGTAGGAGGTACGAGAAACAAAGAGAAAATTTGACAAAGGTAGGGAAATGAGAGGAATAGTGGTTGGAACAAGGAAAGATTTGATAGCGAAGGAGGAAAATGAGAACGGTTTAAAGGAACTAAAAGAGGAAGAAATGGCAGAAGAGATCATGATAGGAGGTAAGGCTTGGAAGGTAGTAGGGGTATATATAAATGGGAATATGGAGAAGACAACAGAGGAGTTAAGGGAAATGATAGGAGGAAAGAGAGAATGTGTGAATTTAATCATAGGAGGGGGTTTCGCTGCGAGGACAGGAGAAGGAGGACGAGAATAGGGAGAAGAGGGGGATAAGCCAAGGAGGAACTCCAGAGACAAAGTAGTGAATGGAGAGGGAAAGAAATTACAGAGTATCTCCAAAGAGTTAGGATTGTTCGTATTTAACGGGAACGTTGAGGGTGGTGAAAAGGGAGAGTACACTCATATAGGGGAAAAGATGCTGAACGGGAAACAGCAAAGGAGATTGAGAAAGAAAAAAGAGTAGGAATAGGTTATTGGTCAACAGAAGGAATAGAAGAATTTATAGAAAAGATGAATTGGGTGAAAATAGGAGTTTCTTTTGTCCAAAAATGCAACTCGAGTTCGTAAACCAGCCTTCTACCACCAAATCCATGAGATATGAAAATAAAATTGAGGCGATTCAAAACTCAATGTCTTCACTAAACAATGCTAGATGAAGAAAATAGGGAAGGAACCAAAATTCTTAGTAATCAATAGTTGCACGATAATTTCCGAAAAATCTCCTAATAATAGTAGTAGTATTTTATTGACAATTAATCATCAATCAACCATCAATCAATCATCAATCAATCATCAATCAACCATCAATCAATCATCAATCATCAATCAATCATCAATCAATCATCAATCAATCATCAATCAATCATCAATCAATCATC
>WSXT02162991.1:0-10016 GCA_011762715.2 Neuroterus valhalla | reverse complement strand
AATGACAAGTACGATTCAGATGTCCACACTTTACGGGTCGGTCACCGTAATTTTTACGTAGACACTTCTCTCCGTGTGGAAAATGCTCATGAAGGTACGTACATTAGGAATAAATAATGAAATATGTATATTTCGCAAACATGTTTACGATGCTTGCGAAGTATTGTGGAAGAAAAATTTATCTTCTTTTGTAACCAGTTTACAAGTTCACGTAGAGAATTCTTTTTTTTCCTGGAAGTTCCTGCGTCGAGATTTATTGTGTTTTTTGCGGAAAAGTGTCTACTTTTCGAAACTGTTTTCACTTGCTGCCCTGAGCTGCCCAATTTCAAGAAAAGTTGTTTTTTAGGAGAATGTACGCCATTTTGGGTTCGCCATTTTGAATTTTGGATTTTTGACTCCATTTTCCAAATCAGCGACCCCAAAAACCCTTATTACTAATTTTCGAGTGAATGCGTGGCGAATTGTAGAAAATATCCGCCATTTTGAATTTCGGAATGGCGGACCGAAATGACGGACATTTTCCTGAAAAAAGTCGTTTTTCGAAAAAATGGCCGCCATTCCAGGTCCAAAAGTTTGAATTTCGGATTTTGGACCTTATTTTCGAAATCAGCGACCCCAAGAACCCCTTAATATTCAATTTTAAGTAAATATATGGAGAATTCTAGAAAAATGTCCGCTATTTTGAATTTCGGATTTTTGACTTCATTTTCGAAATCAGCGACCCCAAAAACCCCTCAATACTCATTTAAAAGTGAATTTATAAGAAATTCCAGGAAATCGTCCACCGTTTTGGGTCCGCCATTTTGGGTCCACTATTTTGGGTCCGCCATCTCGAATTTTGGATTTTCTACTTTATTTTCGAAATCAGCGAACCCAAAAAACCCTTAGTACTCATTTCCAAGTAAATGCATGGAAAATTTTAGAAAAATGTCCACCATTTTGGATCCGCCATTTTGAGGTCCGCCATTCTAAGTTTTGGATTTCCTCCTTCATTTTCGAAATCAGCTACCCCGAAAACATTTTATGGGTACTCGAACGAAGTGGAATATCGAGATTCTGACTTATGGCCAGCTTTTTGGGATTTTGAACCACTGTGAATCGGTCAATTACTGACAAAGTTCAGCGTCAAATGCCAGCGGCAATCCACTGACTGACACATTAACTGACACCGAATTCCGGTCTGAGTATCACATTGTGGTGATATATTCCTCTCTCTCAAGTTTATTGAGTAATGAGAGAGAAAGATAATTCAAAACAACTAATATTCAACTACAATATTTCACTTCATTTTTCAATTTTAATTGAGCATTTTTTTTATGTGCACTGCATCCATTGCCACTCTCGTATGCTCAAGGAACTCTGAATATAGAATAAAAGGGCCTAAAGTTGGCTATTTTGTCTTGAATAACCTTTAAAGTGTCGTACTGCTGTATGTACTTTTGAAAAAAACATTCTACCTGCATCGTGCAGAAAGTCCTATTCACATCTACGCTGACACCTTTCTTCAAAAGTACGGCATAGTACTTTATCAGTTTGGAATTTAATTTCAATACTGCAAAATTGTTTCACAGTGGTATCCACCTGAAACTATAACTTCATCAGCAGTAAATTGTTCCGTTTTTCGCTTCAACTGTTCCAAACAGGATAGTAGCAAGCCAGAGTGAAAGTTTTAATTGCAGTTATAATTTGTCTTCTGCTGCCAGGAGATTAAGGGACTTTAACTTTCGTGCAAAATCGGGCTATATAACATCACCACAAACTTGAAAGCTCTGCACACAAAAATATTTATATTGTATATTGAATGAACAACTATAATATTTGTTGCCGAGAAACTTACCTGTGACCTTGAAAGTTTATGCCTAGTGCGATTTTGGTGCGCAGATTCACTAGAGGGTGCATTTGGTACAAGGAATCGAGGACTAGATTCGACCAGATTCTGAGAGTGGTGCTGAGGTTGATGGAGATGAGGATTGAGTGGTTGTTGTTGAGGAGAACCTCCTAGATGGTGATCCCCCGTGTCCAGCATGCTCGTACCCAGGGCGTCGAGCTGAGTCAGCGACCTGGAGCGAACCTGGAAGAACAAAGTCAATTTGCCATCAGGATGACATCAAACAAAGATTTATTATGTATAATTGTTTATGGAAAAACTGCTTTGTCTTTATAAACAAACACAGCGTCTTATGCGAGTGCCGACCATCCTATAACGATTTCTTATTCCATTTTCTATTTTCTATTCTCTCAAAATTTCTTTCAAATTCTCACGATTGATTTGTTACATTCTCATCATAATGAAAAGGTAATGGTTTTACGTGAAAATCGACTTTCGTGGAATTTATCAAATCTCCACGTTTTGAGACCTCCTGATTCTGGAAAAGTAGTTTTTACCTTGGTGTCTGTCTGTTGTCGTCGTCGTCTTCGTTGTCTTCTGTGTACTCTATAACTTTTGGAAGACTAATCAGATTGGATTGCCTTTCTGCACATATTTTGAGGAACCAAAAAGACAGGTCAAGTTCGTTAACCAGATACTTTGGATGAAAAATCGAAGATAATGCATCTGAAATTTTTTTGGACTTTTTTCCAAGACTTGAAAATTGTAAGCACAATTTCTTGTAGCACGTGAAAAGTGAAAAAATTTATCCTAATCATTTTTTTTCGATAAAAATAAGATTGTCAGAGTTATGATATTTTCAAAATTCAAAAATGTAAACGAGAATGGGAATTTTTAGCCAAATAACAAGATTGAAAAGGAAGTCAAAGAGAAAAAAAGGTTTCTTCTTGGAAGCCCTACAAGATCGTAAATATAACTTTTTGGGTTTCTCAAAAAATCGCAAATTCCAATTTTGATTGCCCAAAAAAAAAAATGAAAAAAAATCTGTGAGTTCGATCACTTTCGAAAGAACGATCATATTTGATTGTGCTTTGGCACCCATTTTGAGGGACAAAGAAAACAAGTCGAAATTGTAAACCAGCTATTTTGGATCAAAAATAAAAAAGGGGAGCATTTTGAAATTTTTTTGGCCTTTTTTTCCAAGACTCAAAAATTCTAAGTATGGTTTCTTATAGTGCGTGAAAATTGGAACAATGTATCTCAATTATTTTTGTTGATAAAAACAAAATTGTCAGAGTTGTTGGATTTTCAAAATTCAAAAATATAAAAGAAAATGAGAATTTCCAGCCAAATAACGCAAGATTGAGAAGAAACCAGAGAGAAAAAATGTTTATTTTCGAGAGCCCTAAAAGATGGTGAATACAACTTTTTGAATTGTCTCAAAAAAAAAAAATTCCTATTTTTATCGTACAGAAAATTATGAAAAATAATCTGTGAACTCGATAACTTTCCAAAGAATGATCATATTCGATCGTGCTTTGGCACCCATTTTGGGGGACCAAGAAGACAAGTCGTGTTCGTTAACCAGCTATTTTGGATGGAGAATAAAAGAGGGAGAGAATTTTGGATATTTTTTGGACTTTTTTTTCGAAGACTAAAAAATTGTAAGTATCATTTCGTATAGCACGTAAAAAAAGGAACAATTTATCCCTTTGATTTTTTTCGATGTAAAAAAAATTGTCAGGGTTATGATATTTAAAAAATTTGAAAATATAACAGAAAATGAGAATTTTCAGCCAAATAACACAAGATTGAAATAAAATCAGAAGGAAAAAAGATTTCTTTTTGGGAGCCGTACAAGATCGTTAATACAATTTTTTAAATTCCCTCGAAAAATTGATAATTCCAATTTCGATCGCACCAAAAATAATGAAAAAAAAAAAAAAAATTTCATTTTGTGAGCAGCCTATGGGAGATACGGAAAAAAGTAAAAGTACTAAAATTGTTTATCCAAAACATTTCCAGAAGTTTGTTCTCAATCATTTTTCGATAGAGCATGTAGTTTTCGCTTCTTCTGCAAGTATAGTCTCAAAAAAAAAATCCAGTTTAAGAACAAAATTGTTCTTTGGAAGAACATCTACATATTTTATTGAATTTTTTTTGACATGAGATGCATAGTTTTGGTATTAATTCCAAAAAATAACATTTCATATAAAAGTCAAGTATCTAACAAAACTTAACGAGATATAAAGAAAAGTTTGTAAAGAAAAACTGTCCTTTTTTGTTGGGATGCGTTATTTTCGTTTTGATTGTAATTGTATCAATATTAGAAATAGACTAACTAAATTTCTTAAAAAACAAAACGAGGTACGAGGTATATAAATTATTATTATATACATTTCATGCATTAGAGTTGAAGGTAATATAGAAGAGCTCGCGTTTCGGAAGTTTTGATCGAGTGCGCAGCACGTGACACACAGTGAGAATGTATTCGTTAAAGCCGGAGAAGCTTCAACAAAAGAGAATTCACAATCATCAAATACAGCAGCCGACATTCTACTTTTTAGTTTCAAGAGCTCCAAATACAAATGTAGGGAAATACAAAGACCGAGCGCGTAGCGCGAGGTACATTAATTATCAAGTGCGAAGCGCGAGATCCGAAAGACGCGCGCCCTAGGTGTGCTCAAACTTGCGAGCGAAGCGAGCTCAGCTTGTTGACAATGTGCCTACGGAGCCGGACATTTTTTCTTAAATTACAAATAAATCTTACTTTGAGGAGACAAAGTTGTGGGTGGAGGGAAAAGGTGATGCTGCAGCGGTAGGATAAAAAAGTTCCCCTATGAGTGGTATGGGAAAAATTTGATCTTCGGAGAGGAGGAAATAAGGTGGAATCCGCGGTTGGGGAATTGAGAGACGGTGGTGTCAAGGATGAAAGGAATGGAGAGGAAAGGTAGGATCTGGGCATAAGTTGAGGAGGGAAGTGATATATAGAGGTGGGTGGAATAGAAGGAATGGTCTGGTACTTTGGATCGGTGGAGCAGAGCAGATTTTAGGGGATAGGAGGTACGCGGTGGTGATTATACGGGAGAAGGTGTTATTGTGGAATGGTGGGTGGAAAGGAGATGGTAGTATACCGACGGATGTAGATAAAAAGCTTGTAACTTCAGGTGGAGGGAATAAGGTGGCATCTTGGAGAATGACAGAAAAATATATGGTATACGTAGTTGCTGGAGAAAATAAGTTGGGAAGGAGTTGCATCTAGGAGGGCTGAAAGTAAAGAGGTGCCACTTAAAAGACGTAGAATGGAAAGAGTGGTACATAGGCGTGGCGTGGGTAAGTGTAAAAGGTGGTATCTGAGGGGCGGAAGGAATAGGGTAGTATTTAGGTTTGATGGAGAGGTAAAGTTGGTACCTGGTAAGAGTTAGGGCCGGGAAGATGGTATCAGAAAGAGGATGAAAGAAAAAAGGTGCATATGGGAAGTAACTCGAAAGTATCCTCCAGTTGGTAAGAATGTTAACTGGGAAGCTCTGGACGAACTTATCTACAAATTTTATTCCTCTTAAAATGAGTAAATTATTTATAATATAGACGAAAAAATCTGGATTTGGAATAAAGACTTAAGATCTTGATTTATAGACTTTTTAAACTGAATATTAACGGATATTATATTCCTGGATCTACATTTTTTTCAACGCCTTAATTAGCACACTTTATAATTTTTACTCCTCTAATCTTTTCGTATATTCAATTAGATCTAGAGTGTAATTTTCTGCACACTGAATCTAAGTGAAAGATCCCAGAATAAATTCTTTCACTTTACTTTCGTGAGTTCTCTAATCCCTAGATTTTTATCTTCGTTTCGGAAAATAAATCGCCCACTATCTAGAACCTTCTGAGGAAGGAATAATCTTTGGATTTTTCTCTAGATGTTTTCTTTCAGATTCAGTGAATTGATAAATATTTTCCATAAATTGTCACCACTTTGGATAGAGATGGAATTTGTTATTCTAAATGAAAGTGTGGGTTCAGGAACATAGCAAAGTTTCTTAGTGCTTTTAATCCAATTTTCGAAATTTCGAACTTCATATCTCATTTTGTATGTACGTATTTTTTTGAAAAAAACGACATTGCGTATATATATATATATATATATATATATATTTATATATATATTTCATCCAAGTTATCTCATAACATATAATTGCACAATACTGTGATCCGCCATTTTTGCGAATTTGAAAAATGTTTTTAATTTCAGCACTCTTCAAACGACTGTTTCAAAATTGGAGTCCTCATAAATTTCTCGACATCTAATTATACCTTTTCAAAATTCTGTTACTTCAGAAATGCTTTCGACAATGTACAAATAATTGTTTTAAATCTTTACATTACGATAAACGATTTTTGATTAGAACACGCCGAAAAAAAAGATGTTGAATATTTGTTAGAGCGTGAAAAATTGAATGTTCTAAGTTAAAAGGTTGAATCACAGCTTGGAATTGCCTAACTATTCTGAATTTTGAATGCAAGATTCCAGAATTTAATCATATCAACTATGAAACATCAATAACCAATCATAATAAAGTATGCAAAGAATGATATTAGTTTTTGATGTATCAAAATTTCTGTGAGCGATTGATAGTCAAAATTTCAGATTTAATAATAGTTTAAAAGCATTTAAAGTAAAATTAGAATTAAATTCAATAAAGCCCTCATGAATAAAGAGCTTTTAATATTATCGTACCGAAATTCAAGAAGTTTCAATATATGAATTGAAATTTGCATAATATAAAATCGATGAATTCTTCATAATAAAACCTAATACAATTGGAATTTTCATCGTTTTTATGAGAAATTAGAAGCGCTTCAGATTAAACAATTTCAAGCAGACTCTTGAAATATAAATGATCATTTGATTCAGTAAGCAAAAGATTTGATAACAGGCAAATTCAAATACACCCAAAAATAAAATAATTCTAACATCTGAAACTGAAGCTTTCAAAGTCCAGCGATTCCAATTTGAATCATTCTTGAGTGTTATATTTTCAATTCTCAGTGTATGCGAGTAAAAAATCTAATTAAAAGCATATAAACAAGCAGAAAGTTAATGTTTTGTTGCTCAAATTTTATATGATATAAATCATATCAAAAAAATCTTACCGCTGCGCAGGCACATTCTCATCGCTCGCAATTTGGAGCGCGCCTAGGGTACCTCGCGCTACGTGCTCGGTCTTTTTACTTTCCTACAATTGTGTATAGCATTTTTAAAACTAGAAGGTAGAATGTTGGCTGCTGTATTTGATGATTGTGATTTCTCTTTTCTTAAAGCTTCTCCGGCTTTAACGAATACATTCTCATCGTGTGTCTCGTGCTGCGCACTCGATCAAATTCGGTCCGGAACGCGAACTTTTCTATATTACTTCTAATTCTAAAGCATCAAATGTATATAATATGAATCTATATACCCCTTACCTTGTTTTGTTAAAAAAAATATTAGTCTATTTCTAATGTTATAATAATTACAAATAAAATAAAAACCACGCATTCCATTAAAAAAGGACAGTTTTTTGTCCAAACTTTTCCTTGTATCTCGTTAAGTTTTGCTAGAAACTTGACTTTAATTTGAAATGTTGTTTTCTTGGTCTAATACCAAAACTATGCATATCATGAGGAAAAAAATTTAACGAAATTTATAGATGTTTTTTCAAAAAACAATTTTGTTCTTATACTGGAATTTTTTATTTTTAAACTATTCTTGCAGAAAAAACAAGAACTACATGCCCTATCGAAAAATAATTGAGAACAAACTTGTGGAAATGTTTAAGATAAACAATTAGAGTACTTTCACTTGTTTCCGTATCTCCCATAGGCTGCTCATAAACCGAGAATTTCGATTTTTCAAAACAATTTTTTGTGCGATCGAAATTGTAATTTTTTATTCTTCGAAACAACTCGAAAAGTTGTATTCATGATTTTGTAGGGCTCATTATTTGTCTCAAAATTCTCACTTTCGTTTATATTTTTGAATTTTTAAATACCACAACTCTAACAATTTTGTTTTTACCGAAAAAAATTATTACGATAAATTGTTCCAAAATTTACATGCTACAAGAAATTATACTTACAATTTTTAAGTCTTGGAAAAAAAGTAAAATAAAAAAAATTCAAAATGCTCTCCCTCTTTCATTTTTGATCCAAAATAGCTGGTAAACGAACTCGAGTTGTCGTTTTGGTCCTTCAAAATGGGTGCCAAAGCACGATCGAATATGATCATTCGTTCGAAAGTTATCGAGTTCACAGATTATTTTTCATTACTCTTTATGCGATCAAAATTGGAATTTTCGATTCTTCGAAAAAATTCAAAAAACTGTATTCACAATCTTGTAGGGCTCCTGAAAAGAAACATCTTTCCTCCAGTGTTATGAATTTTCAGATAACATTATGAATCTTCAACCAGAACAGTTAAATTCCAAACCAAGAAGATGCATTTTCAACTAAAAAAATGATTATTTAACAGGAGCACTTCAATTTATAACCATGAAGGTGAATATTCATACGAGAAGATTAGTTTTCAAATAGAAAGAATGATTTTTGGAGGAAAAATACAATGTTTCAACAAAATAGTCGAATTCGAACTCGAAAAATACTTTTTTCTAATCAAAAATAGAACAGTAACATTTTTAATTCAAAAAACCAATTCCAAACTAAGCATAAGAGTTTAATAGAAAAACAAAGAATCTTCAACGGAAGGAGTTGAGTTTTCAAACGGATAAATTAACTTCCACTGGAAAAGATAAAGTGTAAACGAAAATTTGAATACTCAAATTTGAAATTGAGAAAAATGGATATTTAACTAAACAAATGAATTTTTAACTGAAGCTATGGAATTTCCAATTAGAATAAGTTGAATTTTCAAAAAAATTACTTATGACACAATGAATGTTCAGCTAAAACGAAAAATGTTTAACTGTTTAACTTGGAATTGTTAACCGCAAAGAAGAATATTAACTTCCGAAGAGAAAGATAATTTTCTACAAAAAATCTAATTTTCAACAAAACATGTGGAGTTTCAACGGAATAATGGAATTTTCAATCCAAAAAGCCAAATTTTTACCGAATTGTCGAATTTTGACTGGAGAAGATCAATTTTCTACTGAAAATGGAACAGTTAAAGATCCATTTGAAGTAATTGGTTTCCAACCAAATTGATGATTTTTCAGATACAATGATGAATCTTCAACGGGAATAGATGTGTCTTAAGCAAAGAGATGAATTTTAAACCATGAAGATTAATTTTCTACAAAAGAGTCCGGAATAAGAATGTTTGGGATATCTCGACAAGAAAATAATGAAAATTTGTACTTATAAAATGAGAAATCATCAATCTTCCATTTTACTCTCACCGATCTTAATTTTGTTAGCTTGCCGAAATAACCCTAGCATTCTCGCCTATATCACTTTTTACCCTTGATGTTTCTGTAATATTGATTAATTCAATATTAGGAAAGAAACATCGAGATTTTCCCCAGTTCCTAGAGGCTAATCCTGTCCTGATCGTGCATTATATAAACGGATTTTACAAATAAAAATCTATTTTCATGTCATCCCGACATATGCCAATGAGAGTAACTGAAATTTCAATCAAACGCTAATAACAGTATCAAATGAATCAGAATTTCATCTCCGCAAAAATTGGTTAAATTGCTTACATTCGTTCCCAAACCAAGCGAGTACGAGAGAAAATTAAATGAATTGAAGCTGGCTATAAAACATTCACGACATAGTGACTGGGTTAATATTAATTACTTGCTTGGGAAATAGTACTGCCCTAATAAATATTATGTCATTCACAAGGCTGACCGTGCAGGTCGCAACAGCTTGCATTGACAATTGAGGGTGTGCTTATTGATTCACAAAAAGAGAATAAAGAACGTGATATATTTATGTCGAAAATTTCTGAATTTGACTGTGTAGAATCAATCTGTGGTTTTTTGGATTCCAATGATGTTTCTGCATTTATTCAAATGCCCGATTCTACTCTTAGCATATTATAAAATGTTAAAATTCGATAATTTTATCATTTGAATTTATGTAAAATATATTGAAGTATTGAACCGACGGCAGTAGCTGCGTGGTAACTTCCGACTTGGGCGGGATCTCGAATGTCAAGCATGTTTGGGCGCGGTTA
>WSXT02162980.1:0-10016 GCA_011762715.2 Neuroterus valhalla | reverse complement strand
ACCCCCCCCCCCACTGCACCCCAGTCCACTATTCTATCCTCAAACGGTTATTTTAATAACTTATTCTAGAATCACACTCTTATTGAATAAGAAGCAATTTCAAAACAAGATTTGTTTTCAATTAATTGTGAAATAGTAACACCTAATTCTGAACATCTAATACGTGAGAAAATACTGTTTTCGGATAAAATAATAATTTCGACCTTGATGTCACGGGATGTAAAAGCATTCATGGATGACGCCTTTTTAAATATTTTTTCTACGGAATTCATCTCGTTTGGTTAAGAATTCTGCTGCTTGGTTAAAAAGTTAATAATTTTGTTAAAGAGCAACTTTTTTGTTGAAAAGTTTTCAATTTGTTCAAAAATTTAACCATCTGGTTGAAAGTTCAACTTCTTTGTTGAAAATAATTTTCTTGGATCAAGCCTCATCTCTTTATTAAAAAATTCAACAATTTTGTCAAAAATTCCTTTAATTTTAATTTTAAAAATAAGTTTTTTGAATCGAGAATGTAACTATTTCATGTTTGTTCAAAAATTTGCTATTCAAGTTTAAAATTCAACTATCTGGTTAAAAATGTATCTCTTTTGATAAACAATGCAACCATCTTGTTGGGATTCCATGTATTTTTTTGATTAATAGTCTTTTGGTATGAAATTAAATTTTTTCATTGGAAAGTCATCTCAACAGTTGATGATTAAACTATTTGACAGAATTTTGAACTCTTTTTTGAAAATTCATTTTTTTTGCTGGTATTCATTATTTTAGTTCAAAGTTCTACTGTTTTTTTGGAACTTCCTTTCATTTGTTTAAAAATCAATTCTCTCAAGTATCAAGGTAACTGTCCCTTTTTTGGTTGAAAATGGATTGAAAATTTACCTCTGTTAGTTGAAAATCCATCGTTTTCGGTAAAAAGATCATCTTTTTTGTTGAGATTTTTTCTGCATTGAAATATTAACTATTATATGTTTTGTATCCATCTTCTCGTTTGAATCTTGGTATTTCTTTTCGAAAATTAGCTTTTCAAACTGAGAATCTGACTATTCCATTTCGAAATAAAAACTAATATTGAAAAATCCTAATATTGAAAAATCTGAGCTCTCGCCGAAAAATCATTTATTTAGTCGAAAATTCAAATTTCTTGTTTAAAGTTGACCTTCTTAGTTGAATTTTATGTCTTTTTGTTGAAAATCCAATTTTTCTGTTGCTTATCATTCTATTTTTGTTTCAGATTGAACAATTTTTTTTAAATTTCGTCTTTTGCGGAGGAACTAAACTGTTCTTGATTTGGAATGAAAAAACTGTTTGAATAAAATATTAGCTATCACAAGTTTGATCAAAAAAACTTTGTAAAAAATAGAACTATTCATTACCAAATTGAAATGTTTTAAAATCTACAGTTTTGTTGAAACTTGATGTATTTTGTTGAACATTTTACTTTTTTAGTGAGCCATTATTCTTCTTGGCAGAAAATTCATTATGATGGTTGAAAATTAAGCTGTTCAATTGAAAGTGAGTCTTGCGTGGTTTTAACTTCGATAACTTGATTGAAAATTAAACTACTTTGTTCAAATTAATTTTTTATAATATTGTCCCCTTTTGTTGAAAATTTAATTGTTCTATTTTTAGGTGCAAAATTATCCTTTAAGGGTTAGAAACTTGGGGTAAAAAATTCGAATCTATTGTAGAGGACTAGTCTTCTTGGCTCCAAAATTGAACAATATCCATGCAAATAATTTTTTTTTTCTCAATTCGTCTTTTCGGTAGAAAATCACTCTTTTTGTTGTCAGAAAACTAATTTTTATGGTCGAAAATTGAACTGCTATATTGAAATTTTATCTCTCTTGTTGAAAATTCAATTGGTGTGTTAATTATTTGTTCGAAAAATGAACTATTTGGTAGAATTACTAACTTTTTCGTTGAAGAAGAATATTTTTGGGTTGATAATTGGAAGTTAAAAGTCTTCTTGGCTTCAAAATATAACAATATTTATTAAAAGAATTTATTTTGGTCAAAATTCAACTCTTTGGTAGAACAGTATCCTTCTTGGTAGAAAATCAATTTTTATGGCTGAAAATGGAACTATTTACTTGAAATTCATCTTTTTGTGTGGAAATTCACCTGGTTGGTTAGATTATAACCTCTTTTTTCGGAAGATGAACAATTTGGTACAATTTGGCCCCGTTAGCGTTTTACCCTTATCTCAAAAAAATCTCGAAATCACCAAAATGGCTCGACTTGCTTGTATGAAATCGAAAGAAACACATATCCATACTTTTTAGAAGTTGTTGAGACAAACCAGACTATTTTTATAGCTTATTAGGTAAGGATTCGTTCATCACCTCAAATCGTGAAGCCATACAAAAAAAAAAAAAAAAATTTCGTGACCTTGGGGTGTGGCTTATACAGTCCGATGTATACAAAAAAGCGTTATTTCTCAACTCTCAATAGACGCTTAAAAGCTCTAGAAGATATAAGAACCAGTTTTCCCAGTATTAGCTGAGCAATAATTTTTCAATTAATACAGAGCTGAGTCTGACAGCACTTTGAGGTCAGTTTAAATATAAGCTCTAAAGCAACGTCGACAATACATTTACTACTTATAATTCTCCTCAGAGTCGTAGGAGTTAAGCGATGCGATTAACTTGAGTTGTCCGCGCACCTTTAATGAACGCTGCAAGTTCTCTCACAAGCGGTAACACGTGCGCGATAAGAGGACGATTGCATTAATTCCCACGTGTCGTCGTCTTTCACCGACGACGATCGCTCGCCCGCTCGCTCGTCCTTACCTCTCACGAGATTTTCGATTCTGTAACACCGTAATTATATAGGAAAGGATTGAAATGGAGAAAGAAAGGGAGAAATGAAGCGAGTCGGAGATACAAATAGAGCACGGGGGCATACTTCCGCATCAGCGCTTCAAGATTTCACGATACTCGACTAAATTATATGGATTTATGCGGTACTTATTCAAGAAGGGGTTGTTCCAAGCACCTGCGAAGCTCTACATAAACTACGTTTCTCCTTTGATTGTTTATTTATTTTTCTTTTTAAAAATTCAATATTTTGTTCTCCAAAGACATTTTTTTAGGTTCGAAAAATCACCTATAAGTTGTGAAAATTCAAGTTCGTTAAAAAAAATTTGTTTACTTTGTTAATAGTCTATCTATTCGGGCTTGGCTATCAACAGCTTTTGACCATCTTTGCAAGTGCTGAAACGAAAACACTTCGGGATGTACGAACTAGTTGCATGCGATTTTCGACCGTTCGCGCATTAGTGAAATTCCCCGCTTGGGTACTGTCTTATTTCAGCGTACGACATTGACCAAAATTGGGGGCGTGTCCAGACCGTCTCGTCCGTGAGCAACATTTTCGGAACGACTGTAATCGGGAGGACTATGTTCGGAATTCCAGTCTACCCATTTTATTTCTATATCCTTGTTGCGTTAAGAAATTAAATTAAAATTAAAAATTGTAGTTTGTTGAAAATTCATCCTATTTGATAAAATTTATCTCTCTTTTTTAATATTCATAAATTTTTCGAAGGATTCAAATATTTTCTTCAAAAGTCTTCTTGTCCTTAAATTAAACTGTTTAAAATTGTTTTTTTTTTAGAGATTAATTTTTTGAGGTGATCTAAGTATTCAATTTTATAGTCAACGATTTTTTTTACCTCAAAATTCTTCTTTGTGTGGAAAAATGTAGCTTCTTAGTTAGAAATAAACTATATCAAAGATGTTCAATTAGTTCGTAGAAAATTGAACTTTTATTGTTCAAGTTATCTTTTTTGGTCAAAAATACAACTGTTTTGTTGAAAAGTCATGTTTCTTGGTTGAAAATCAATTTTTTTGTGGCAAATTTGTCTTTTTAGTTCAAGATTCTTCAAAAGAATTATTTCCGGGATTCTTATCCTTATCTTCATTTTCGAAAAACTTTTCTTTTTCCTTATATTTTTGTCATAAAAAAACTGAAAAGTTTTTTTCCTCGTTGTCCAAAAGTCCACTGTTATATTTGCAGTTGTCAATTTCTATCGTTTGGTTTACAATCCTATTCTTTGGTCAAAAATTCAATTATTTTTCTAAATTACAACTAAATTGTTGAAAACTCATATTTTATCGTCAAAAACTTAACTACTTGGGCAACCGTTAGACTTTTAGAAAATGAATGCATTTCTTCGGTAGAAAATGTATCTGTGTTGTTGCAAATTTGACTGCTTGTTAAAAAAAAATCTTTTTTTTTTGCCTATAATTCATTTTTTCTTCGAAAATCTAACTTTGCTAAGTTTGGTTAGGAATTTAAAATTTAATTGTTTGAATGATAAAGTCTTTTGTTTAAAATTCCTTCTTTTTAATAAAAATCCATCACTATAAATGAAATTCCATCTCTCAGCTTGAAAATTCTATAACTTTCTTGGGAATTCGTTTATTCTGTTGAATTCGACTGTTCTTTACTTTAAATTCGAATATATTCTGGTTAAAACATAAACTATTACTTGCAACGTTCAAAATTTATCCATTTTGGTTGATTTTCAACTACTTTGTACGAAATTCTTTTTTCTTCGTTTCAAAATTTGACAATGCAGTTGAAAATTAAATTTTTTGATGAAAATTCATCCTATTTGTTCAAACAATAATTTTCTTGCAAGAAAATCCATCTTTGTGGTTGAAAATTCAACTATTTGGTTCAAATTTATAGGTACACGTGTTTAGAAATTCATCTTTTTGGTTGAGAATTATAAAAGTTTGTTAGAAATTTATATTGTTTGGTTAATAATCATCTTTTTTGTTGAGTAAGTATCTATTTTTTGGGGGATTAAAATATTTTCTCAAGAATTTTCCTTTCTCTTTCAATTCCGTAATTTCAACATAATTTCAATTCAACGTCATTTCGTGAAATGATCTTAGTATTCTATTTTTTCAAAAAATTATTTTTTATTTGAAGATTACTCTTTCCAGGGCATAAATTAACCTTCTCATTTAAAAATTCAACTAATCCATATGAATTTTACTTATTTAGTGGAAAATTTAACTGTCTTGTTTAAGTTATCTTTTTGAACGAAAACTCAACTGTTTTGTTGAAAATTCGTCCTTCCTTATTACAAAATTAATTTTTTATGATAGAAGTCATTATTCTTGGTTAATAATAAACTTTTCCGGTATTAAATGCATCTTTTAGGCTAAATAATGCATGTGAATTGTGGAAGATTCATACATTTTGTTTTTAATTGCGTCTTTTGGGTTTAAGTAATAATGATTAAATTAATTCTTCTGATTGGAAATTAACTATTTGGTAAAAAGTCTATGCTCTATCTTAAAAATTATTCTTCTTAGTCAGTGATTCAACTCCTTTGTTGAAAAAATATGTGTTTTAATTGAAAATTATTCCAAATGTAGAATTTTTATCTATTTTGTTAAAGATTTGAGAACTCTGTTAAAAGTACTCCTTTCCTCTTCAATTCAGGTAGTTTAAATCTTTTTCTTCTTCTTTTTTGAAAAAAACGAATTTTTGAAGAACCAATTAAATTTCCGCTCAAAGATTATTTTTAACCTAAGCGATTATTCTTCCATGAAAACATGAAATTTGAAAAAAGTAGTCCCACATTCAACCAAGTTGTTAAATTTTTAAACGAAGAAGATGAATTCTCAACGGAAAATTCAGTGCATAATAGATATTCTGCCCAATAAGGATTTCAATTTCAAATCTGTAACATTTTAAGTCAACCAAAAAATAACTGCTTACCAAAATTGTTGATTTTGAAACCGAAGAAATGAATTTCTAGCTGGAATAATCAATCTTTAAACGAACAAAGGTTAACCCTAACAAATAAGTGCAATTTTCAACCAAGAAGCTGATATTTTGATGGTTGATATTTCATAAAAAAAGGATTCAATTTTAAATTCAAAACAGTTTGATTCATTACAATGAAGAATTTTCAACAGAATAGTTGAACGCTCAATAAAAAAAGATTAAAGATTAGAATATTTTGTCGAAAACATGCTCTTTCTGGTTGAAAACTGATCGATTGGGTTGCGAAATACATCCACCGCGCAAAGAAAGGCGCTGCAGTGCCCAACAAAAATGGCCGGGCGCTCCATACAGTTTTCCGTTTATTGAATGGTGTAGTCGGGATAAAGTGATAACAGAAGTATTTGTTAGTTTGGAAGATGGCATTTTGGATTTCAATATTTTATTTAGTTACGCCAAAGCTACATCTGCATCGAGAAATATGATCGAAGGGCAGAATATTCTCAATGCTGGCACGATTGTGATGTGCACAACCAGTAAAAGACATTTGCCATAAAAACTATTTTCAAGGATGTCTGAATGGAAAAATAAGCTCTACAACGAATTTCGTCGAAGATCCAAGACGGAGAGTCAAAAAATAGTCTGAAATTGGTATCGCAGTTTATGGACAGCCTCTTAGAGATCCGGCAACGAGATCTTTCAAGACTATTAGTCGATCCTCGTTAGTCGCACTCAAAGCGATCCAGTAAATCTCATATGGAAAGTGGAATCGCGCCAATCGGTTCTCGATTCTCTTGAAACTTCCCATACTCTCACGATACTGGTACGGAGTACTGCCGGGTTCGATTGTCGATGCACGTTGCACCTGCTCTCGATAACCGAAGCAGGAGAAAATCGAATCCACCGACTTCAAGTTGTTTTTGCATTGCTGCCACTTCTAATCCGATAGCGATTCACGATAAGCTCTTCCCGTTAAACCTATTCTTACAATTCTATGTGAATTGAACTCTCTGAGTAAAATTATAACCCTTGCTCAGTTTCAGACTGATTAGAATCTACCCTAGTCCTTATCTTCTTTAGAGGGACTTTATAGGTGAATGTTGCAATATTTTCAACTAGTCAGTGTCGGAAGAACAATTGAACCAATTGGAAATTTAATAGGACGATTGGGAAGAAAAATTTCAAGCAAAACAATATCTTTGGTTCACTAAGTTTGTCGTTGAGAAAAAAAGAGGTGAAAGTGAAAACTTGTTTGTACAGCTTCTTTCCAATTCAATCAATTTCATTGATTCAGATATAGTGCTTCTAGTTCGCTTGATTTGATTACAGATCAAGATTAAAACACATTTTTAGATGTTTTTCATTTACATCCACATGCGCATGGTCCTCAATGATGAAATCAATACATACTAATGCTGTTTAGGAGCGTTTGTGAAGGGATGTTGATTGGGTATTGTTTGGGACCAGGTAGGTTTCCTTATTTTTTTAGATTTGGATTACAAATTCAAATTGACCCATTCTTTGACTCCACTCTTTGAATAATTTGAAAGTGCATCAGAGTAAGTGTTGAATGAATAATCGCGGACTGGCGTGGGTCAGCGAGGGAAGGATGCTACTTAGAATAAACTCAGAACTCCGCGAAACCGCAGCTGCAAGTCGAATCCAAACTCGAACGTTCCGGAAGCCAGCAGCAGCAGATAAATTATAACCAGTATGTTTATGGCACATCGAGAAAGCATCTCAACATCTCACTTTATAGGATGTTCAAAAAGATTTGGAAGCCTTACTTAAATTCTGAAGATCAAACGCATTCTGAATATATTAGTACGCCGTAATATGTTTCTAAAATTTCCAGCAAAATATTCTACGAGTATGTATGAATGTATGTATGTATGTAATATTCTACGAGTATATATCCTAAATAAAAATTATATTTTTCTTTTTGCTTACGGGATTTGTTTGCACCCGCGGGAAACTTCCGTGGAAACGCTTGGAAGTTCTGCTCACCTATAACAGAAATAAAATTTTAAATTAACAACATGTGATTTGAAATTTTTTTCTGAGTATTCAATGGACTGAAATTCTTTTCCAGGAATCTCTAAGAATTTCAAAGGATTTCGAAGGATTATTGAAAATAAAAAAAAAATAAAAAATAGATAATTGAATTTTCTCATGACCACTAAAAATTTGAAATGGCAACAGAAAAACAATTCATCCACAAGAAAAAAGAAAAAAATTTAGTCTAAACACAAAGGATGAATCTATTTCCCGAAATACCAAGAAGGTTAACCCCTTCAAATCTCTTATGAGTTCTTCGAAATTTTATGAAATATTTCGAAAGTGTTGAGTTACATCGCAATATTCTTTAATCCCTTGAAACGTTAATAATTTTCTAGAAATCCCATGGGAAATTTTTTAATTGATTGAATTCCTGCGAAATACTCTAGAACCCTGAAATTTTAGAAGCTAAATATTGAAATTTATCGGGATATATTTGAACACCTTGAAATACTGAGGAATACCTTAAAATCCTATAGTGTATTTTTTAACTTGTTAAAATGCTTCTAATTACTCTTAAGATCTTTGAACTTTTTTCATTTCCTTGAAACCTTTTAAAATACCTTGAAATTGCTTGAAATTCTTCGAAATTCTCAAAACTCCTATGAAATATTTTGAAATTGTTATTATCCATCAAAACATTTTTAAATCTCTTAAAAATCCCTTCAAATTTTTTGAAGCCGCTTAGGGATATTTGCAAATTCCTTGTAATATTTACGAATCGTTGAATTACTCTGAAATCCTATGAAACCATTGAAATTTAGAATCCTACGAAATACATGAAAAAAATCCTAAACTTTTTCAACACCCCTGGAATTTTTCCCTATCCCTTGAAATATTCCAAAAATCCTACAAATCCCAATACATTATTCGAATTCACTTGAAATTCTTTGGAAATATTCTTGAACTTTGAACTAATTGGAAAGCCCTAGAAATCTTTTGGAATACCGTGAAATACTTTGAAATCTACTTGAAATCCTAAGAAATTCTTCAAAATTGTATCAAATATTTCGGAATTTTCGAATTCCATCGAAATGTTTTTTTAATCCACCGAAACCTTAAGAAATTCCTAGAAATTTTATCGAATATTTTTCAATTCGTTGAAATCCTACGGAATACTTTTAAAACCCCTGAATTTTTTTGAATCCCTTGAAATATTTCGCAATTCTTCCAAATCCTCAAAAACTTTTTTGTACTCTTCAAAATACAATGAAATATCTAGAAATCTGTTGTATTTGTACGGAATACCTTCAAGCCTCTTGAACTATTCTGAGAACCCTTAAAATATTTTCAAATCCTTTTAAATATTCAAAACATCCTCCAAATCTCTATAAAATTCTTGAATTCGCTTGAAATTCTTTGAAAATCCTCTATAACTTTGAATTCTTTAAAAAAACCTCGAAATCTTTTGAAATTACTTGAACTCTTATGGAATACTTTGAAATCCCTTGAAAACTATGGGAATTCTCAAAATTCTTTGAAATATTCTGAAACCCTTCGAAATCTTTAGAAATTGTTTGAAATCCTAAGAAGTTCTTCAAAATTGCATAAAATATTTCGGAATTGTTGAATCCCATCGAAATATTTGTGAGTCCCTCAACACCTTAAGAAATTCCTTGAAGTCTTATGGGATATTTTTTAATTGATTGAAGTCCTATAAAATACTTCAAAAAACCCAGAATTTTCTGTTAATCCTTGGAATAATGTTGTGAGATTTCTTGAAATCGTTCGAAGTTCTCAAAAATTCTGTAGAATATTTTGTAATTGCTGAAATTCATCGGAATATTTATAAATAACGTAAATTATCCAGAATACCTTGAATTCACTAGAAAATCTTCGAATTCTATAAAAAATTCTGAAATTGTTAAAGTCCATCAAAATGTATTCAAATACCTTAATATATTCAAGAATGCCTCAAAATCGTGACATATTTCACAATTTGTTGAAATCCTCTCAATTACTTCAGGAACTCTTGAACTCTTTCTAATCCATCAAAATCTTTTGAAATTCCCTAAAATAGCTGGGAAACGTCCGAAACTCTTAAAACCCTTTTGAAAATTACTGAAATTGCTGGGAAACCTCCGGAATTCTTAAAACCTCTATGAAATATTTTGAAATTGTTAAAATCCATCGAAATATTTCTAAATCTTTCGACATCCCTTATTACTTTAGGAACTCTTGACCTTTTTTTTTAATTCGTCAAAATCTTTTGA
>WSXT02162969.1:0-10016 GCA_011762715.2 Neuroterus valhalla | reverse complement strand
CACATTTGCGATTAAGCGATTCCTAAACTAGCCTCCATGCATATTTCTTTCTGGGCTCTATTTTCTTTTAGTCACCAATAAATAAATGTCAAAATTGCAAAATTACCATATTTGGAATCCTTAGATGTTTGAACTGGCTCGTCTGTAAATTTGTATATAATTTTCCTAAATAACTGATCACTAAATGATAAATTTCAAAATTGCTGAATTCACCACATTTACAATCCCGAATTCGTAAGCTGGCTTGTCTGTAAATTTGTTTATAATTTCCTTGAATTATCTGATCACTGAATTATAAATTTTGAAATTGATAACTTTATTACATGTGCAATATTGAACGATTTTCAAACTGGATCTCCTACACATTTTCTCGTGAACTCTTAATCCATGTAGTCGCCAGAAAATGAATTCCAAAATTAGAAAATTGACCATTTATTATTTGCAATCTTATGATTTATAAACTGGCCCGTCCGCAAATTTGTTCATAAACTCGCAAAATTATCTGATCACTGGATAATGAATTTCAAAATTGACAATTTCATCACATTTGCAAGTGTACGATTTTCAAACAAGCCTCCCTGCACATTCGTTTTTGCACTCTAAATTCATTCAGTCGCCGAGCAATAAATTTCAAGATTGCCCAATCCACCACGTTCACAATCCTGAAATTTTGAACTGGCCCGTCTGTAAACTTCTTTATAATTTTACCTTATCATGTGATTACAGAATCATGCATTTTGAAATTGACAAATTTATAACATGTGCAATATTGTACAATTTCTAAACTGGATCCCCTACACATTTTTTCGCGAATACTAAATCCATATAGTCACCAAAAAATAAAATTAAAAATTGAAAAATTTCCATATTTGCAATCTTAAAATTTATAAACTGGCTTGTCTGTAAATTTTATTTGGATTTTCCTGAGTTACCTGATTACAGGATTATTAAGAATGTACTCTAGTTACAGTCAATCCTAAAATTCAATAATCTTTATGATGATTTATATAATTTACCAAAATGTATCTATTAATAATTAATGCGTATTTTGGAGGAGGCTTATAAGTATGCTTCAGAAAAAAATAATTCAGGTTGAAATTATTTATTTATCAGAAGTTATTCACAGTCTTAGTTTCTGCTATTTCTTTAGGGAAAAGTGACAATTCTAATCTAATCCTAATGATCAAGGCCTCATTTAATTTTCAGAAAGATTCTCTACAATTCTGTTTGGGTGTTGTTGATTGGCATTCGAACTTTCATTGTTTATAACAATTACAACAATTTGATTCCTAAATAAATTATTTTAATACAATCTACTCGAATGGAATTGTAGAGAATCCTCCAAAGAATTAAATGAGGCTATGACCATTAGGATTGAATAAGAATTGTAACTTTTCTCTAACGAGAAAGCAAAAACTGAAACTCTATATAACTTCTGAAAAATAAACAATTTCAACCTGAATTATTTTTTTTCTGAAGCGCACTTAGAAGCCTCCTTCTGAATACGCAGCATTTATAATAGATATATTTTGGTAAATTTCATAAATCATTATAAATAATATCAAATTTTGAGATTGACTGTAACTAGTGTACATCCTTAATTTTGAAATTGACAAATTTGTTACATGTGCAATATTGTACAATTTTTTAACTGAATCTCCCACCCATTTTTTCTTGAACTCTAAATTCTTTTAGTCACCAATAAATGAACTTCAAAATTGCAAAATTACCATATTGGCAATCCTGGGATTTTTGAACTACCCGCCTGTAAATTCGTTTATAATTTTCCTAAATCATCTGATCACTGAATTATAAATTTCAAAATTGCTAAAGTCACCACATTTGCAGTCCTGAAATTAGTAGATTTATAAATATTATCTACATTTTCATATTTATAAATTATTTTAAAGTTTTTTATCACTAGAAATGGTTCGTTTGGAGATGGTATCTGCCAGAACTATTTAAATGTCTTTTCTGGCAATTATCATTCACGTTTCTATTTCGAACTTTGGTGGGGTCTGGAAACGTCGATAAGTAAGAGCCCCGAAAAGTGACGTTAGCAGCACTGACTCGCGTGGTCTGCTCTTTTAGCGCACAACTACATATTCACTGATCTCACACATAGGACATGTCAGTTTCTGTCAGTAGACTGTGCTTTTCTGCGATGTGCATCGAGAATGTTGTGGTGACCATATCGGTTTGCAAGGAATATAGGAATCAAAGCGGACCACCGGGAATATCTCTTAGATGTTGGTGTTGTGCGAAAAAAAATAAAATAGTGACCGGTCTCGCTATTGCTGAACATGTCCGCCGACGTCGTCTGCTACTGAAGTGAGTGCCGTACCTATCATAGAAAAATTCCAGGTCAAAACTGTCCAACGCCCTTAAACGGTATTCTTGATCTTAGACGCTTTTAACCATGCACTGGGCATGGTCACAATTCTATTATTATTATTCTAACGCATTTTAGGATTCTGCAAGTTCTAGCAAGCATGCAGAAAATCACTCTGCATTCTTTGCCTGAGGATCAACCATGGAGTGTAGAATATTTCATAGAAAAAATAGAAGAAAATTCTAGAGCAGCTGCTGAAGATTTGAATCGAAAGAGCATGATGGTGGAAGAAGCTGTTGAAGAGGTTTTGGAACTGGTCAGGAATGCTGCTACTGCCTTCAAAGCCACGCTTGAAACGGGACAGTTTGACTTCTTGAACGGCGAAGGTTATTGTCAGATTTTGTTATTGAAGTTGTTATGAGTCAAATATTCAAATAGGCAAATAAACAATAGAAGAGTTATCTTCAAAATTATTGTCGAAATAGATGCAGATTCAGCTCAGGAAGGCAACACTGAAATAACACAGCAGCAGCAAGATTGGTCTATTGTTTGGGCCTGCTTCGATAATCCACATCAATTGTTATCTACCCCTGGAGGTGGGTTATCCAAAGGAATGCAGGAAATGGTGAAAAATGCAGTTACTGAGATGAGGAGATACTATTCAAGAAAAGTCGCTGATGTTTTAATCAAAGTGACAAGGACATCTCTGGATGCTATTAGGAAGAGATTCGTTATTGAAATAGGCTCCGGTAAGATCACATCCGTTATGATCTACTACCCTAAATGGGTAATCTACATAATATGAAAATTAGGACCTATCTTTCAGAAGAACCACCTCATCCAGTATTCTTGCTCCATGCAACGCTAATGATACCATCAGTGATTGTGAGACCAAGTTTAGATGAGGTTCAAGAAGCCTTGACATCAATAGGAAAAACTATAGCTGGAGTATCTAAAGGTGTATCCCAGTGGAATGCTGGTGCAACCAAGAATGGTGAAAAGGTACAATTTTGATGATAACTCTGATCATAGAATATCCGGAATCCTAGCCCTTTTATAATTTTTATCTGCAGCACTACTGGCGTAATTTGCCTTGGGCGCCCAAGAAGAACTTAGCTGATATCGTCACAAAAGCCCAAGTAGATGCAGAGAAACGAATTCGAGAGAATCCTGAAGACCCAAAAGCGAGAAGAAGAAGACTCTACAAAATATTCTCCGAAGAAAAACCGGCATTTCCAGTCCAGAAAATAAATTTTCATGGTCTGGTTATGGAAAATAAAGAAGTTGTGAAAATGCTAGGTCTCCTAAGTTCATGCACACAAGAGTTACGTCAAGACCTTGCTGATTTCATGGAACGATGGAAACCGTACAAATTCCTATGGAAAAATGAAAAGAGTGTGCGGGAATTGTTGCAGACTTCTTTGACTGATTTTGAAACGATGTTAAGGAAACATGGAGAACTAGAGGATAAATTGGCTACTGAACCAGACCTGGTGATTTTGGGTTCTTCTATAACAATATCCACGGAGAAATTGAAGTATGGTTTATACACAGACATCAAAGGTTAGTTTATATAATGTGGAAGATTTGCGATCTCTAATAACCTAAACTTTTTGATTGAGGGCATTGCACAAACCGACTCTGGAATTTTTGTGTTTCCTCTGCGGTTACGCCAGTGTATTCTAAGAGCAGACCATATGTCTGCGCGGGTGATGGCAGATGAATTTCAATTCCACACCAGGAATTTGATTATTATGTACAACTACGGCATTTATGAAAGATTCACGAGTAATACATCAAATTCTGTAACTCCCGGCTATAAGTCCATAAGAAAAAATTTCGCGATTGATAAGGCACAAAGCCGTAATTTGGGACCAAAGTTCAACAACACCATCGGCAAATTATGAAGGTGTGCAGGCTAGAGCGTCAAACAATACGACACAGCTGACAAATCGGCCGCGCGAGAGATTAAATTTTACACCAGGAATTTGATGAATATGCAAAACTACGGCATTTTTTAAACATTCGAGGGTTATGCATCAAATTCTATAACTCCCAACTATAAGTCCATAAGAAAGAATTTCGCGATTGATAACGCACAAAGGTATAATTTGGGGCCAAAGTTCAACAACACTATCCAAAAATTATGAAGGTTTGACATTTAGAGAGTCAGAAATTCACTGTAGCGCCATGAACGACACGTTACCAAACGGAAATGTTTGTAACTCGCGTACTCACACGATACCGCATGAAAGACGATGATACATGAAACTATTGCCGGTAAGGTAGTGCTCGCAATGAATAACTAGTGAAGACAATATAAAATTGAATTATTTCTGCATAAAGAAATATTGCAATTATTTTCCCAGATAATTGTTTACAATTTTTCATAGTTTATAACAAAAAAGAACAAATTTATAATTTCTAGTGAATGGAAACTTCCGGAAATTTAGAACTTTAGAAAATATATAAATTCGTTTTTCCATTACATTATTCCTCAAGTTTGTAAAAAAATTTACAACTTATCAACTTATAAATAAATAAATTCAGTACTTTATAAATTTTCTCAATCTTCAATATAAATAAACATGCAATTTCATCAAGTTTAGAATTTCTTTGCACATTTATTTATAATTTTTGAAAAAATATTTTTAAAAATTGCTGATTCATAAATTAATTAGTGCTCGCAATAAATAAATGGGATAAATAATTTGTTTCTCGATAAATGAATATTGGAATAGTGTTCCCACATGATTTTTAGTTCTGTAGACTTTATAACAAATTTTCGTAATTTGTTTCCGTCAGATAAGCAAAAACTGATTTGCAACTTATCAATTTATAAATAAGCAAATTCAACCCTTTCTTCAATTTTCAATATGAATGATTTCACGATACAATTTGGTCAGGTTTACCATTTTTTTGCAAATTTATTTATAATTTGGAAAGAAATATTTCTAAGTTTACAAAATTTGTAGTATATGTATTTTGCTAGGAGTGGAATAAACACAGGTATACGGAAACGGAAAAGGTGACGAGAGCAAAAGACCTCTAACGATAAGCTCTGGCACGTGCCGCATTTGTAGGTTTATTTTAATAGATTTGCAAAAAAATTGTAAACCTTACCAAATTTTATGGGAAATTTGCTTATATGGAAAATTGAAAGAAGGGCGGAATTTGCTTATTTATAAATTGATAAGGTGCAAATCGGTTTTTGCTAATCTGATGGGAACAAATTATAAAAAATTTTTATATAGTCTGCAAAACTAAAAATTACGTGGAAAAAGTATTTCATTATTCATTTATCAAGCAACAAATTATTTATCCCATTGATTTATTGTGAGAACTTATTTATTCATAAATCAGCCATTTTCAGAAATATGTATTCAAAAATTATAAATAAATGTGCAAAGCTATTCTAAAATTGACCAAATTGCATGCTTATTTATATTGGAGATTAAAAAAATTTATGAAGTTACTAGGAACTATTATTTTGTTCTTTTTTGTTATAAACTATGAAAAATTGTAAACAATTATCTGGAGAAACAATTGCAATATTTGTTCATGCAGAAAAAATTCAATTTTATATTTTCTTAACTTTTTATTCATTGCGAGCACTACTTTACCGGCAATAGTTTCATGTATCATCGTCTTTCATACGGTATGGTGTGAGTACGCGAGTTATAAAAATTTCCGTTTGGTAACGTGTCGTTTATGGCACTACGCTGAATGTCTGGCGCTCTAAATGTCAAACCTTCATAATTTTTGGATGGTGTTGTTAAATTTTGGTCCCAAATTACAGCTTTGTGCGTTATCAATCGCGAAATTCTTTCTTATGGACTTACAGTTGGGAGTTATAGAATTTGATGTTTAACCCTCGAATGTTTCATAAATGCCGTAGTTGCGCGTAATCATCAAATCCTTGGTCTGAAATTTGATCTCCCACGCGACCATGTTGTCAGCTGTGTCGTATTGTTTGACGCTCTAGCCTGCACACCTTCATAATTTCCCGATGGTGTTGTTGAACTTTGGCCACAAATTACAGCTTTGTGCGTTATTAATCGCGAAATTCTTTCTTATGGACTTATAGTTGGGAGTTATAGAATTTGATGTACACTCACCGCTTGCCTGGGGGCCGGTATCGGGGTTTGTAGTCCTCAAACGAGAAACAATTAGAAATCCAGTTCAAACCAGATTATGAGCGACGACTTATTAGGCGAAGGTCAACACTCAGGACCGTATGTATAGTCTCGTGAATACGTGCGTCGCAAGTCTCCAAGGAAACAACTTCTATACTACGTATTATGGTACTGCCTTTTCAAGGCTGGTGGACTATCGTGCTGCGTCGTGCAAGGCTCGGAGGGAGGAACAGAATCACTCAAGCGTGAACAGCCGAGAAACTGGCCCTCTGCCGAGAGGCCCCGAGGGAAGCGGTGAGTGTATAACCCGCGATTCTTTCATAAATGCCGTAGTTGTGCATAATCATCAAATTCCTGGTGTGAAATTGAAATGTGTCTGCCATCACCCGCGCAGACATATGGTCTGCTGTGAGATTACATTGGCGTCGACACAAAAATGCCAGAGTCGGTTTGTACAATGCCTTTTATAATTTTCAGGATCAACTCATAAGATAGGTCAAGCAATAAAGAAGAAATACAGAAGAGAGATGGAGTATGTCTATGCAGTGATAAACGAAATGGAACGGAAACTAGATCGACCAATCAGAGATCTTGATGATGTAAGACTAATAATGGATACCCTGAGGAAAATTCGAGAACAGGAAGTTGACATGGAATTAAAGATCGAGCCTATCGAAGAGGCTTTCAATATAGTAACAAGATACGATGTACCGGTTGATCGAGAATGTCTAGAACAGGTTGATAATCTACGATATACCTGGCAGCAACTCCAGGCACGTGCTCTAGATAGTCACGTCCTCTTATTGACTCTTCAGCCCCACTTCGAAGAAGAACTGAGAAACAATTTAGAAAAGTTCAGAATTGAAAATGAGGCTTATTGTGAAGAGTACAGACACTCGGGTCCTATGCAAGCCGGTCTTAGTCCTAGAGAAGCATCAGACAGACAAATCCTCTTTCAAAATAGGTTTGATGGAATGTGGAGGAAGCTGCAGACATACCAAAGTGGAGAGGAACTCTTTGGATTGCCAATCACAGATTACCCAGAGTTGTCTCAGATTAGGAAGGAACTTAACCTTCTGCAGAAGCTGTACAAGTTGTATAATGATGTTATTGATAGAGTAAGCAGTTATTACGATATTCCATGGGGTGAGGTAAGGTCACAATCATTCGAAGGTTCCTTCTACACATATTTGGTGAGGTGTCAATATAAATTGTTCAAATTTTCTAGGTGAACATTGAAGAAATCAACAACGAACTGATGGAGTTTCAAAATCGATGTCGGAAGCTTCCAAAGGGTTTGAAGGAATGGCCAGCATTTTTTGCCTTGAAGAAAACCATTGATGACTTCAATGACATGTGTCCCTTGCTCGAACTAATGGCAAATAAGGCTATGAAACCTCGTCACTGGCAGAGAATAGTTGAAGTCACTGGTCACACTTTCGACCTGGAGAGTGAGGGATTTTGTCTCAAAAACATCCTAGAAGCTCCACTGTTGAAGTACAAAGAAGACATAGAAGATATTTGTATATCAGCCATGAAAGAGAAGGACATAGAAGCTAAGTTGAGACAAGTGGTCAATGAGTGGTCTTCTCATGAGTTGACATTCATGACCTTCAACAATAGGGGAGAATTGTTACTCAGAGGAGATACAACAGCAGAGACTATTGGGCAACTGGAAGATAGTTTGATGATTTTGGGATCACTTATGTCTAATCGTTATAATGCACCATTCAGGAAACAGATCCAACACTGGCTAGGGGATTTGTCAAACACAAATGAAATTTTGGAAAGGTGGCTTCTGGTTCAGAACATGTGGGTTTATCTAGAAGCTGTCTTTGTTGGTGGTGACATAGCGAAGCAGTTGCCTAAGGAGGCCAAGAGGTTTAGCAAGATTGATAAGAGTTGGCAGAAGATCATGCAGAGAGCACATGAGACACCAGGTGTTGTTCCTTGTTGTGTTGGTGATGACTTATTGAAACAGCTCCTTCCCCATTTGCAAGAACAACTAGAACTTTGTCAAAAATCCCTTAGTGGGTTAGTATTCATTGTCAGTGTTTTTCATCCTCTGATTGTATTTTAATTACATTATTTGTATCTTTTAGATACCTCGAAAAGAAGCGTATGATGTTTCCTAGATTCTTCTTTGTCAGTGATCCAGCCTTACTTGAAATTCTGGGTCAAGCTTCCGACTCCCACACGATTCAGAATCATCTGCTCTCAATTTTCGACAATACCCGATATGTCAAGTTTCATGATATCGAGTACAACAAGATAATGGCTATCATTTCTTCCGAAGGAGAAATTATAGTTGTAAGATATAATTAAATTCTTGCAGATTACAATATTTGATGAAACTGAGTCTGAAATTTTTGTGTTCTCTCTCCGGTTACGCCAATATAACTATCACGGCAGGAAACATGTCTGCGCGGGAGATGACAAATAAATTAAAATTTCACGCCGGGAATCTTACGATTATTCACAACTACGGCATTTATGAAACATTCGCGGATTATACATAATATTCTATAACTCTTAACTATAAGTCAATAAGAAAGAATTTCGCGAATGATAACGCGCAAAGCCGTAATTTGAGGCCAAAGTTCAACAACATCATCCAAAAATGATGAAGGTTTGACATCTAGAGCGTCAGACATTTACTGCAGCGCCATCAACGGTATGTTACCGACCGCAAACTTGTATCACTCTCGTACTCGCACAATACCGCATGCTACACGATGATACATGCAACTATTGCTGGTAAAGTAATGCTTGCAATGAATAAATAGTGCAGACAATATGAAATTGAATCATGTCTGCATAAACAAATATTGAAATTGTTTCTTCAGGTGATCCTTTATAATTTTTCGTAGTTTATAACAAGTTTAAACGAATTCATAGTTTCTAGTAAATGGAAACTTCCGGTAATTTACAAATTTACCAAGTTCGAAATTTAGAACTTTAGAAAATATATATATTCGTTTATCCATTTGATCTTCCTCAATAAATTCAGTACTTTATACATTTTTTCAATCTTCAATATAAATAAACATACAATTTGGTCGAGTTTAGAATTTCTTCGCAAATTTATTTATAATTTCTGAAGAAATATTTCTTAAAATAGCTGATTTATATATAAATCAGTTCTCGTAACAGATGTAAAGATAGAAAATTGAATTGTTTTTCAATAAAAAAATCTGCCCGCCGCGCGCGACTCGCTTTGCTCGCTAGTTCACGCTCGATGGCCCCGTATCCACATGGACGCGTAAACGCAATACTATGTCGCTTTTTATCTACGCGTTTCAGTGTGACAAAATAAGACAGAGTATTACGTTTGACGCAGAGCGCAGCTAAGAACGCGTTCATGTAGAACGGGGGTGGTAATCTCATCTCACGCTCCGCGCTCGGCCTTTATACTTCCCTACAGTTATATGTAGAGCTTTTGAAACTTAAAAGCATAATGTTGACTACTTCAATTTGATGAGTGTGAATCCTCTTTTGTTGAAGCTCCTCCGGCTTTAACGAATACATTCTCATCGCGTGTCTCGTGC